>CAMRHE010001139.1:0-42500 GCA_947044405.1 Leptodactylus fallax
AAGAGCTACAATCTATGAGGTAGAGGAGGTGACACAAGAGCTACAATCTATGAGGTAGAGGTGACATAAGAGCTTACAACCTATGAGGTAGAGGAGTGACACAAGAGCTTACAATCTATGACACAAGAGCTTACAATCTATGAGGTAGAGGAGGTGACACAAGAGCTACAATCTATGAGGTAGAGGAGAGGTGACACAAGAGCTAAATCTATGAGGTAGAGGAGGTGACACAAGAGCTTACAATCTATGAGGCAGAGGAGGTGACACAAGAAGCTAAATCTATGAGGTAGAGGTGCCAAAGAGCTCAATCTTAGGTTGGTGTGACCTCTACCTCATAGGTTGGAAGCTCTTGTGTCACCCCTCTACCTCATAGATTGTAAGCTCTTGTGTCACCCCTCTACCTCAGAGATTGTAAGCTCTTGTGTCACCCCCTCTACCTCATAGATTGTAAGCTCTTGTGTCACCCCTCCTCTACCTCATAGATTGTAAGCTCTTGTGTCACCTCCTCTACCTCATAGATTGTAAGCTCTTGTGTCACCTCTACCTCATAGATTGTAAGCTCTTGTGTCACCCCTCTACCTCATAGATTGTAAGCTCTTGTGTCACCTCCTCTACCTCATAGATTGTAAGCTCTTGTGTCACCCCTCTACCTCATAGATTGTAAGCTCTTGTGTCACCTCTACCTCATAGATTGTAAGCTCTTGTGTCACCCCTCTACCTCATAGATTGTAAGCTCTTGTGTCACCCCTCTACCTCATAGATTGTAAGCTCTTGTGTCACCCTACCCGGGATAGATTGTAAGCTCTTGTGTCACCCCTCTACCTCATAGATTGTAAGCTCTTGTGTCACCCCCTCTACCTCATAGATTGTAAGCTCTTGTGTCACCTCTACCCATAGATTGTAAGCTCTTGTGTCACCCTCTACCTCATAGATTGTAAGCTCTGTGTCACCCCTCTACCTCATAGATTGTAAGCTCTTGTGTCACCCCCTCTACCTCATAGATTGTAAGCTCTTGTGTCACCTCCTCTACCTATAGATTGTAAGCTCAGAGTGTGGGAGAGTGTGTGAGTATGGGAGGAAAGGGGGGGGGGGGGGAAGAGGAAAATAGGGTTTGGGGTTAAGCTCTGTGTCACCGCCGCTACCTACGATTGGGGGGGGTTTGAAAGGGGGGGGGGTGGGGGGGTAGTCACAGGAACAATTTGGTGAGTGTGATAGAGGTACCGGCGGTATAACACAAGAGCTTACACACTTATACAATCCCCTATTCCCACAAACAAAGTATAACTGAGTGTTATCAGGGAGAAGGTCAGTGGCATGCCAAAGAAATGTGACAGAGTGTAAAATGTCACTTCTAGACTTCCTCAGAAGCTCCTCTCTGGGAGTTCCAAGGCTATAGAACTCTCTGAGTTTTCAGTCCTTACTACCGAATAGGTAGATAATTCCCAGTAGTGGGGCCTGTGGAGATGAGGGGATGCCTAACTAGTCTAACTACAGGCCTATACTCAGTCCCAAGCAAAACATTGTAATGCGGTGCGTGCACGATTACTTCTCTTACTGCCCGGGTTTGTTGTGTACCTTTTAGCTTTTGTCTGGAACAGCTGGAAGCAGGGCTCATCCAAACATGCAGTCTCACTGACAGCCCCCACTTCTGGACCTTGATAAAACCTTCACCTTAGGATGCTGTCTGAACAAACCTGGAACAGTCTCTGCTTCAGTCCACCTTGTTAGATTCCTGATCCCTTAGGAATCCGTTTTCTGTCACTTCAGTCCTTCTTCTCTAAAAACTCAAAAGCACACTTAAGATGGCTGCCACACACTCTGCCCTTCTTGTTCCATCTCTGCAGAACAGGGTCTCCATGTCACTTCTCCAGGAAATTCAGACCTCTTATGGGAAAACAAACAAATGTCAGTTTATAAAAAAAATAAACTTATCTACGAAACAGATACACTATAACATGAGGGCTATTTCCCTACCTTCACTATTATAACACACAGTACATTACATACATAGACTACAGCGTAACATACCCACCGTAACAAAACCCACCCAAACACGGGGAGAACATACAAACCCATGCAGATGTTGCCCTTGGACGGATTTGAGTCCAGGACTCCAGCACTGCAAGGAACCATTGCTACCCATAGGGGACACCACTGCTCTGCTCCCACTGTAATAGACCCCTGTAGGACCCAAGGGCCTGGAGATTATTCCATGATTCCACGTATCTCTGTGCTACTTTCTGGGCTGCTGCTATTGATGATGTAATCAATACCTCTGTTTAAGAATCCTCCCCATCACTTCAGCACCTGAGCAGAGGTTCCCTAATGTTCCATTGAGTACAAAATGTTCCTCCTGCTCTGTTTTTGACTAGTTCTGACCTGGAGCCTGCTGCCGCCTGCTCTGACCTTCTGCTGTTTTTGTGTTACGGGAGGTCTGCTGGCCTGACTCGAGCTGACTGACCTCTATTATGACTCCCATTGTGGTACAGCGGTATCCTGTCTATCCTATGTCTGCTGTATCTGGTGGAGACCCTGGGGACACGACCTGAGGATTCACGTCAGGAGGACCAAACCCCCCTGTATAACGCGACCCACAATCTGGTTAGCTCCTGTCACGTCTGTCCTAATCCAGAAGATCCAAGAACTACAGTCACACGTGTGGGATGGGACGGAGAGGTCTCTGCAGACTGCACATTACTGAGGGAGAACGTCCGTCACCTGTCTACGCTGAATCCTGGCTATGTTACAGTAGTGTTCAAAATAATAGCAGTCCAATAAGTCTAACCGGATGAATCCGTGTATTTGGCATAAATTATATCACCACATGTCGTATAATTTACCAGTTTCTGCTGTAGATCTTAGACAACTATCATACTCAGCATTCCTGATCTGAAGGTTTCTGAGTCTGTGTATTTGAATAACTAATTGGAAGGGGCGTGCCCAGAATAATCGCGGTGCGGAGGTCAATGAGTGAGGTCAATCATTGTGTGAAGACACCGGTGTGAATCAGGCCCCTTATGTAAGGCTGAGGCCAGCACATGGTGGACATGAATTCCTCCCTGAAAGCCTGAGAAATATGGGACGTTCCACACATTGCTCAGAAGATCAGAGAACTGTGATTAAAGAGTGGATTGGAGAGGGTGAAACCTATAAAGAAGAGCAGACAATGATCGGCTGCTCAGCTAAGATGGAAAGCAAAACCAGAGAGACCTGGAAGAAAACGGAAGACGGCCATTGGAATGGATGGAAGACGAGGCAGAATGGCAAAACCTTAGCCAATGATCAGCTCCAGGATGACCAGAGACAGTCTCAAGTTACCTGTGAGTCCTGTGACAGGTAGAAGACGCCTGTGTGAAGATAATCTATTAGCAAGAAGTCCCCGCAAAGTCCCACTGCTAAAAAACAGACTGAGGCGGATACAAAGAAGACATCATCTGGCCGAAAGAGAAATGGAGAAACATTTTGTGGACTGATCAAAGTAAAATTGTTATTTTTGGGTCCAAGCACCGCAGACAGTTCATCAGACGCCCCCAAACTCTGAATACAACCACAATACACTCTGAAGACAGTGAAGCTGGTGGTACAAGCATCATAATATGGGCATGTAGCTCTTACTATGGGGCCGCACACCAGGGATCATGGACCAGATGGTAGATATCAGAATACATGAAGAGGTCATGTGGCCTCACGCTGAAGAGGAAATGCCCTTGAAATGGGAATTTTTACAAGACATCGACGCTGAACACACCAGGAAACCACAAAAATCTTGGCTCCAGTCCAAAAAAAATTAGTTTATGGAATGGCCAGCCCAATCCCCGGACCTTAATCCCATAGAACACTTGTGGGGTGACATCAAAAATGACATTTCTGAGGCAAAACCAACAAATACAAATAAATTGTGGGATGTAGTGAAAGCATCGAGGGCTGGAATAGCAGCTGAGAGGTGACAAGTGACAGGTGACAAGTGACAGGTGACAGATGACAAGTGAAAGGTGCCAGGTAATATATGGCTGGTGCCAGGTGACAAGTGACAGGTGACAGATGACAAGTGAAAGGTGCCAGGTAATATATGGCTGGTGACAGATGACAAGTGACAGGTGACAGAAGACAAGTGACAGATGACAAGTGACAGGTGACAGGTAACAAGTGACAGGTGACAAGAGACAGGTGACAGGTAACAAGTGACAGGTGACAAGAGACAGGTGCCAAGTGACAAGAGACAAGTGACAGGTGACAGATGACAAGTGACATGTGACAAGTGCCAGGTAATATATGACAGGTGACAAGTGACAGGTGACAGATGACAAGTGACATGTGACAAGTGCCAGGTAATATATGACAGGTGACAAGTGACAGATGACAAGTGACAAGTGACAAGTGCCAGGTAATATATGACAAGTGACAGGTGACAGGTGACGTGACAAATGACAAGTGACAGGTGACAGAAGTTGGATGACTTTATGTAACATAGATGTGAAAAAGTTCTGAAACCTGCGGTTATACAACTAAATATTAGGCGAGTGATTCACAGGAAGCCGAATCCTAAAGAAAAGAGTTTGTAAAGACCAATCCAGACCCTGCTATTATTACTGGACAGCCCAATCTTCATGTTTTGTTACTTTCTGTAAAGTGCTTCATTATAGACATAGAAATAAAAACTAGTAGAAAGATTTTGTGCTTCTCATGTTTTTGCGCACACTGCTATTACCTATATACCATCTAATGTATGTCTATATGTGTATGGTGGAGGAGACACAAAGGTTACACACTAGGAGGTGGGAGACCCCCTGCCATTACTGTCCATGTGGCCCCCGGCCTGCTATTGGCTTTCTGTGCACTGGACATTGGGCGCCAGGTATTAATAATGTCTCTAGCCGAGGGTTACAGTGAATATATAGATATAGATATGTCATGTAGCGTGGGCCGTATTCCTTGGTGCCCACTGATGAACAGAGCGCTGTGTATATAGAGGCTTACAACTATACAGAAGGGGGCACATACTTTCTCATATCATTGTTAATATGGTCCACATAACTACATGTGATGATAATCTGAGGTTTCCTTGTTCCACAGACTCATCTTCTCCATGTCCCGATCCCTGGATTCTTATTACAAACAAGTGTTATTACTTCTCCGAGACCACAAAGACCCAAAGAGACAGCACAAAAGACTGCGAGAGCCGCAACTCCAGACTGGCCACCGTGAAGGAGGGGACGATACTGGTCAGTCACAGGGTCCTCCGGGAAGTGGGAATCGGGCTTATTAATAAAGGGTTAAAGGAGCACAGGTCAGCTTGGCTGTTCTGAAGGTAGGGGTGGGACGTATGGCTGGTTTACATGGGTGTGGATATGTTCCATACAACACTTTGGTACATGGCATGGTGGACATTGGACACGGTGGACATGAGTGAACACTACTAGATTGGCTCATACCATGGCTCTAGATAATCTCCATGAGTACCTATGACATCCAACCCTAGCAGCAGGACCCATCACTGGTAGATTATGAGATTCACTGCCTTCCATGACTGACCAAGTATCTTAAGGTGCTTATATCCAAGTGAGTCCAAATCACAGCTCGCATCTTAGTTGTGAAAGGATGTTCTAATCTCCGTCCGATGGCAGATGTTGGAGGAGAGAAGATGATGGAACACGCCTGATCCATCGCTCTAACAGGGTATAATTACATTATTGTGACACATCCTGCATATTGTGTTATACAGAGTCTGGTGACCATCACAGAGCAGGAATTCTGGATCGGACTTGAAGGTCTTGGAACTCAGGACAGTGTTGGAATTTGGTCAGGAAGATGGCTTGATGGGAGCGTTGTGTAGTGACCTGCCCCTGCCCTTACCACAAATGGTGGAACCTGGTCAGGAAGATGGCCTGATGGGAGCGCTGTGTAAGTAACCTGCCCCCGCCCTGACCACAAATGGTGGAACCTGGTCAGGAAGATGGCCTGATGGGAGCGCTGTGTAAGTAACTGCCCCCACCCTGACCACAAATGGTGGAACCTGGTCAGGAAGATGGTCTGATGGGAGCGCTGTATAAGGCACCTGCCCCCACCCTGACCACAAATGGTGGAACCTGGTCTGTGAAGATGGTCTGATGGGAGCGCTATATGGGTAACCTACCCCCGCCCCCTGACCACAAATGGTGGAACCGGGTCAGGAAGAGCTGGCCTGATGGGACGCTGTGTAAGCTAACCTGCCCCCGCCCTGACCACAAATGGTGGAACCTGGTCAGGAAGATGGTCTGATGGGAGCGCTGTATAAGTAACCTGCCCCTGCCCTGACCACAAGGATTGTAGGAAGCTTCTTTCTTGTGCAGAAATCATGGCTGCTTTGGTGATTTTCGTGCTCAGGACCCAGAGTCAGCAGACCCATCCCCCATAATGTGTGACCACTATATGGTGGGGTTACTGGTATATACTGGACCTACAATAGCTATAGTTGGGCCTATGCTGTCCTCTACTCTAACCTCTCATCCAAAGAACATTCTCCTCATAGGTGTGAGCCGAGCATTGGCTGCTCATGTTGGGTAGTTTGCTCTTCTCCTCCCATTAATCCAATCGCCGTGGAATTCTATGCAGGGACTCGGAAGCGAGGGCTGGAGAAGCTGCCACCTACTGGAGCTTCTGTCTCCTCTAGACTGACATGTTGGTTCCTTGTAACTCATTTGTCACTGCAGTTCTCTGGAGTCCATGGTCAGGTTAGATATGACCATATCTGATATCCCTCTCCAGTTGGGAGTTTTCTATCACTTGTTATTTGTCTCTACTCTGGATCCTCCAGTCATTACGTTATATTTTTATACATATATATATATATATATATATATATATATATATATTATATACTGTAGGTCATACATGTTTTATATATAATTGTGTGTGTGTGTATGTGTGTGTATATACACGTTTGATCAAATAGTAAGAAGCCTGAAACTGCCCCGACAAGGCGACCTTGTTCAGATGGGAACCTACACTATGTAAATATACTCTTGGACCTGGAATAGGTCTACAATGTGAACACAGGGCGAGCAGGATCCCGAGCAAATTCCATATCAAAATAGCCTAAGGCAGTATGGAGGAAATAGTAAGTGCTCCCTCCTTGGTTTGACGAGCACTCCCTTCTAATTGCACAGGTTTATCTAATTGGAATAGATTATATATATATTTTTCACCTCCCCATCTGCCTTAGGATATTTTGAAATAGAGTGTGCTCGGGATCCTGCTCGCCCTGTGCTCACACTGTAGACCTATTCTAGATCAAGAGAGGTATATTTATTTAGTGTAGGTTCCCACCTGAATGAGGCCCGCCTTGTCGGGGCAGGTTCAGGTTTCTTACTATTTCATCAAATGTGTATAACAAAGAACCTCTAAATTATAGATCATATTAGGTGTTTTTAACTATATGAGTAATATATGTCCTTGTGTTGAGTGCCCTGCAATTTTGTAATTTTTATGTATTGCTATGCAGTGAGCACTTGTTCATGCTGGGATGGGCTGTCCTAACCCTTTTTGTTTAGAAAAATTATATAGGTCATACACGTATATGTCTCAGGCCTGGTTCAAATCTGCGTTCGGGGTTCTCTGCATGGTTAGTGCGGAAACCACATGGACCCCATTATAGTCTATGGGGACTCCGGGGTTCCCAGGCAAATCACTTTTTTATGCATATAGGTTTCTGTTTGGGGGTCCCCAAGCGGATTTCCCAAACGGAAACCTGAACGCAGATGTGAACTGGGCCATACATGATATAGGGCTCATCTTCATGACTTTCTGGTGTCTAAATTACTATGATGAGTAACTCGACCCTTGTCTCATGTAGAAACATCACTGAAGGATCAGGAACCTGCGCAAAGATCAAGAGAGTCCTCAGCTTACACAACTGTCTCCACGAACTGTACTGGATTGTGAGCGGGATCTACTGGATCTGTGAATGGGACATATGGGATCTGTGAGCAGGATGTGCAGACTCTATGAAGTCACCAGTCACATGGTCAGATCCCTTACATATATGATCCATACTAATGTGTCCTGTCCCCTCCAGAGCCTACATGACCTAATGCTTCCATAGTGTCCTTGCCCTAACACTTTTATTGAGTTGCAGAGTAGCCTCTGAGTATCACTGAGCCTAAAAAAAAAAAAAAAAAACTAAAAGTACCACTTATAACATATAATAAAATTAGAAAAAAACACAGCTGAATTACTGTGTAATTGTCTTCAGAAGATAGCGAAAGTAATGGTGGATAATTGAAGAGAGAGAAAAAAAAAATAATAGTAATAGTATTAGTAGTAATATTAGTACAATAGTAATAGTAAATAGTAGTAATAGTAATAGTAATAGTAGTAATAAATTAGTAGTAATAGTAATAGTAATAATAATAGTAATAGTAATAATAGTAATATATTAATAGTAGTAGTAATATTAATAATAATAGTAATAGTAATAGTAATAGTAATAGTAGGAGTAAAAGTAAAGTTCTAACAACAGTAAAAATAGAAAGAGTAGTAATAGGAAGAAAAGTGGAATAGTAGTAACAATAGAAAAGCTAGTGAGCAGCAACAGCAGTCAGCAGCAACAGCAGCAGCAGCAACAGCAGTAATAGCAACAGCAGCAGCAGCAATAGCAGCAGCAACAGCAACTACAACAGCCAGTAATAAAACAATTAAGTTAAGCAGTAGTAACAACAGCAGCATAACAGCAGCAGCAAAATAACAACAGCATAATAGTAAGCTCAGCACAGTAGTAGTACAAAAATCAAACAAAGTCTTTTAACACTAGCAGCAGCAACATCAAACAAAGCAGCAACAGATAAGCAGCAATAATTATTAACAGCAGCACAACAGCAGCAGCACAAATCAATACGTAGCAGCAGCAGCACACAGCAGCATTAGCCAGCAACAGCAGAACAGCAGTACACTACACAACAGCAGCAGCAGCAACAGGTCAGCAACAACAGCTTTACAGCAACAGCAGCAACAATAACAGTTTTTTTTTTTCAGCAGCACAAAAGCAGCAGCAGCAACATAACAAAAATTAGCTTTAGCAGCACACCATATATAACAGCACACACAGCAGCTTTTTAACAGCAGCACACAGCAGCACAAACAGCAGCAGCAGCAGCAACAATTAAAAATTAATTAGCAGCACAGCAGAAAACACAACAGCAACAGCAGCAGCAGCATTACAGCGTTATAACAGCAGCAGCAGCAACAGCAGCAACAGCAGCAATAGCAGCAGCAACAGCAGCAGCAGCACAGCAGCAGTAGCAGAAAGCAGCAGCAGCAGCAGCATAACAGCAGCAATAACAGCAGCAGCAGTAACAGCACAATTTTGCTTTAGCTAGAAACAACAACAGCACAACACACAACATAGTAGCTATATGTTCACAGACAATAATTTCAACAGCAGCAACAGCACACAACAACAGCAGCAAAAGCAAAACAGCACACCAGCAGCAGCAGCAGCAGCAACAGCAACAGCAATAACAGCAGCAACAGCAATAGCAGCGAGCAGCAACAGCAACAGCAGAAACAGCAACAGCAATAGCAGCAGCAGCAGCAAATTAACAACAGAAGCAGTAACAACAGCGAGCAGCAGCAGCAGCAACAATATAGTAGCATAAAGCAATAGCAGAAATAGTAGCATAATAGCAAGTCATTAACAATAGGTCAGCAGGTAATAACAGTAGCAGCAGCTAGCAGTAGCAATACAGATAATAATAGCAATAGTAGTAATAGTAGTAGTAGCAGCAATAGTAGCATATACTAATAGTAGGAATAGTAGTAGGTTAGCTAATAGTAGTAATAGTAGTAGTAGGTAACAGTACATATATAGTAATAGCAATAGCAAAAATAAGTAGTAATAATAGTAATAGTAGTATTAATAATAGTAGTAGCAGTAATAGTAGTAGTAATAGTAATAGTAATAATACAGTAATAGTAACAGTAGTAGATATTAATAATAAGTAGTAGTAGTAGCAGTAATAGTAGTAGTAGAATAGTATTAATATTAATAGTAAAAGTAATAGTATAGTAGAAGTAATATAGTAATAGTAGTATATTAATAATAGTAGTAGGAGTAGTAGTGATAGTAGTAGTAATAAAATTATTATTATTAGTACTACTACTACACTACTACACTACCCTAATAATAATACTACTAATAATAATAATAATAATAATAATATACTACTACTACTAATATACTATTATTATAACTATCATTACTATAACTACTACTACAATAACTATTAATATACTAACTAATAATAATAATACTACTAATAATAATATGCTACTACTAATATACTATTATTATTAATAATACATTACAACTACTACTACTACTACTACTATAAACTACTAATAATACTTCTACTACTGTTACTACTATTACTATTATTACTACTACTATTATCAGTACTACTATAATTATTAATGCCTACTACTAATATACTACTACTACTACTACATTAATATACTACTACTATTAATAACACTACTACTACTAAATATACTAATACTACTACTACTAATAATATACTACTACTACTACTACTACTACTATTACTACTACTACTACTACTACTACTATTACTACTACTACACAGGTACTACTACTACTACTACTAATATACTACACTTATTACTACTACTACTACACAGTACTACTACTACTACTACTAATATACTACTACTATAAAACTACTACTACTATTAATATACTACTACTACTACTATATTACTACTATTAATAATACTACTACTACTACTATTACTACTATTAATATACTATTACTAATACTACTAATATACCATTACTACTATTAATATATTATTATTAATATACTATTACTATTACTACTACTATTATTACTACTACTACTAATATTAATATACTACTATTACTAAACATTACTACTACTACTACTATTAATATACTACTATTATTAATATACTACTACTATTACTACTACTATTAATATACTATTATTACTATTATTATTACTACTACTACTAATATTAATATACTACTAACTAACACTATTACTACTACTTCTATTAATATACTATTACTACTACTATTATTACTACTACTACTACTACAACAACAACTAACTACTACTACTACTACTACTACTACTACTACTACACAGGTACTACTACTACTACTATTAATATACTATTACTAATATTAATATACTACTATTGTTAATATAATAATATTAATACTACTATTAATATACTATATTACTACTAATATTATTAATACTACTACTAATATTAATATACTACTATTACTAACACTATTACTATTAATAATACTACTATTACTACTATACTTCTATTAATATACTATTACTACTACTACTATTATTTCTACAGTACTACTACTACTACTTCTATTAATAACTACTACAAGTACTGCTACTACTACTATTACACTACTACTGTAACTACTACTACTATTACTACTACTATTAATACTGCTATTACTACTACTACTAATACCTATAAATACTCTCCGCCATTTTAGGTTCAGTTATTTCACATCGTACTTAGTGCAGGGAGACGCTTGCAGGCGCTTTGGAAAGTGGTAGAAAACAATTCCAAAACTGCTAGAAGTTCAGGGAAAGAGCCTGTGAAGTGTAGGGAAAGGATAGGAGGGATTTGCAGAAGAGTATTGAAGCAGAACAGTGGTACATTTGGGGTGTTTAAAGTATCAGTAATAGTAACAATCCTACTACACCTCCACGGACTGCCATTATACTGCTGCTCATTGCAGGTCTGAGTAGGGATCACACCTGTGTGGTCAAGGGAGAACATTCAGGCCTTTTCCCTGCATGTAAAAAAAAGGATTGTTATCTATTAATCTCTGCAGTTATCTGTTATAACGCCTTCTGGGGTTTTATTAGTGGGGAAAAATAATAGCGGCTTATTCACCGTTGTGTTGAAGGTAGAAAATTATAGGCCTTTTTGCCCTGTATTTATCCTTTTCATTTACTTATTTGATATAACAATACTTCAGACAGAGAAGCGACAGGCCCGGCACAGGGGAGGGCACAGGCCTAAATGTTTCTGGCACAGCCACAGGTCGCAGCAGAGTAAGGGGGCGTGGCAGCAGAGTGCGGGGGCGTGGCAGCAGGGGTCACTTACAGAGACCTGAGCTCCCAGTGTCAGCTAGCTGTCGTGTCTTGACCAACAACCCAACAATTGTAGACTGGATGACTCGGTCATCCAACCCATCCCAAGTCACATCAGACACCCCCAGCCAGGAGTCGGTGGGTTTGTCAGACACAACCCTTACTTGGCATGACCCAGCAGTGGCCCTGTGCCCTCACCTGTCCCCAACCTTCCTCTGTCCTTTTCTGTTCCCTCAGCCAGAATCACCCCATGCTGTGGGCTCAGATCCACTGTACAGTGAGGAGGAGGTACTAGAGGACAGTCAGCAGCTACTGCTCAGCCAAGATGTGGAGGAGACATCCACCGCTTCCTGCGGTAGGCGGACAAGTAGTGATGAGCGGTCAGGCTCCTGGATCAGAGACCATTGAGGAGGACATCAGTGACCCGCAGACAGTAGTGGATGACGATATAGCCGATCGCAATTGGGAACCGGGTGTCGAAGAGGCTTCATCATCCAGAGAAGATCCGGGAGGCAGCTTGTGCATGAGGCAGCGGCGGAGTCAGCAGGTTGGCAACAGTGAGAAGTTGGGAGCCACATACGTGCCCAGGGTAGACCACCCACTTCGCAGGAGCCTACATGCCCGGAAAGCAGAGGTTCACGGAGGCAGTGGCAGTAGCAGTCAGTCAATGCGGAGTGTTGGGGGTAAAATCACCTACTTGGCGAGTGTGTCAGTTTTTGGTTAAGCCGCCAGGGAAATTGAACATGGCCATATGTGGAATCTGTGGGCAGAAGGAGAAGTATGGCAAGGGTGCCAATCAGAGGCGTAGCTAGCAGGGGGAAGAGGGGGAGGCTGCCCCGAGCCCACTGATTTTTTGGGGGCCCACCCGGGGCTGCCATTAATACATCCTTTATTTCTAACTAGATCGTTGTTAGCTAGACTGTCGGAGAGGGCTCCTCACAGCGCAGCTAGACTGGCAGAACGCCCTTCTGATAGTAAACAGTGAAACTAAGACCGCCGATATCTCCAGCCCCCGGGGCACATACCAGAAAGCCGGCAGTGTGCTGAATTCAGAGTGCTGTCGGCTTTCTAGCGGAATGTAAAACAGCATATACATGAGGATGTGAGAGGTCATCTTTAAGGAGTTTTCCAGCTCATTTTTATTGATGGTCTATCCTCAGAATAAATCATCAATAAGAGATAAGAGATTCCCGCTGATGAGCTGTATGAAGGGGCTATGATGCCTGTCTATATCACACGCTGTCTGTTTATAGTGACCGTGTGATGTAATCCCAGCCTTGTCACATAGACGTGTATAGGACGAGGCTGTAGTTACATGACATGGCCGCTATGAGATGACACTATGTAACAGAGAAGGGGTCACGGCGCTTACACAGGTACCACGGGTCATTCACACAGCTGATCCTGGGGTCCCGGGTATTGGAACCCCAATAATTTTTTTCTCCCTTTTAATTAGGAAACATCTGGGGCATTATTAATAAGGGGCACTATTTAAAGGGGTGCACAGGGAAGTTATTAACTTAAAGATACACTTGGGGGTATTATTCATTATGGGGGCTTTGTGCAGGTGAGGACAATGTGGGTCGGTGCCTGGAAAAGTGAGGAGCCAAAGATGTCTGTGTTGCAAACTTTACAGAGACTGGAAGAAGTGGTCATGGGGGTTCAGATGAAAGAGACGGGGAATGTGAAGGATTGGTCAGAGATGTCACCGGTAAGTCACTAAATGTTACTGCCCTGTATTCACCTACATCGTCTGCAGAGCCCTGTGTAGAGCTGCTATATACCACTATACGCTCACCGTATACTCATAGTATCGGTATACAAACAAGTCCAAGTTGGGGGCCCACTTGGATATGTTCGCCCGCCTGTGCTGAACCCCTAGCTACGCCTCTGGTGCCAATGTTGGCACCACAGCCCTGCGTCAACATATGCAGGGTAACCATAAAGTGGCCTGGGAGAGCCGTGGCTCCAATGTGGTGGCCCAGCCTGCAGCAGAAACTGCTGCAGCACCCAGTGGCACGCACCCTATTTCAGGCCGTCAAGGCTCCACCACCTCAGCTGAAGGAAGCTGTGTGTCCTTCCCATCATCTGCTGGTCCTGATGCTCCTCCTCCTAGTCAGTCATTGCGCCTGCACAACTATGGAGAAGAGAAGGTGGGCCAGTCCTTGAGCCTGCCGGTGTCTGCCAAAGTGCACGGCAGCGCCCGACATGTGGAGCTGTAACTACGGTCAAGGACAATATATGTCATTTAGAGCCCACTGGGTTAATGTGGTGCCTGCCCAGCCACACCAGCAACTTGGACAGGTGACGCCGCTTCTGTCTCCACGTTCTCACGCTGTTGGTCCTGCAACAATGTCCGCCTCATCCTCCACTGTGTCCTCAGCCTCCACTGCAGGGACAATTCCCAGTGCTCCTCCAGCATACCACATGTGCAGGGCACAGCGGTGTCACGCTGTTCTACACCTCGTTTTCCTGGATGAACTGAGTCACACAGGGGAGGAACTGCTCCGTGTCCTCAATCAACAAATCGAATCCTGGTTTTCTCCACGACAACTCAAAATTGGTACCATGTGGTGACCGACAACAGGAAGAACATGGTGTCGGCCCCCTGCGTCAAGGAGGGCTGAGCCATGCGCCTTGCATGGCGCACATGTTCAATCTGGTTGTCTAGCATTTCCTTAAGAGTTCCACCCATCTTCAAGAGATCCTAAAAATGGCAAAGAAACTTTGTATGCAAAGTTTACCTGAGTTTACCTGAAATATCGGTTTCTTTGAGTACAAGGCAGCACAGCACACCCGCCCAACTTCAAAGTAAAAACACTTGTCCAGTAAAAAACAAAGAGATAGTGGAGGGGGGAGGAGTTATACCATTAATTATGCTAATTAACTGCCTCATTGCTACCTATGGCCAGTCCTAAAAGGAATTGAAGGCGGGGATAACAGCCCATCTCTGCTGCTTTGTACTCAAAGAAAGCAATATATATAAACATACAGTGCCTTACAAAAGTATTTGCCCCCTCGAACTTTTTAACCTTTTGCCACATTTCAGGCTTCAAACATAAGGATATAAAATTTAAATTTTTTGGTGAAGAATCAACAACAAGTGGGACACAATCGTGAAGTGGAACGAAATTTATTGGATATTTTAAACTTTTGTAAAAAATAAAAAACTGAAAAGTGGGGCGTGCAATATTATTCGGCCCCCTTAAGTTAATACTTTGTAGCGCCCCCTTTTGCTGCGATTACAGCTACAAGTCGCTTGGGGTTTGTCTCTATCAGTTCTTGCCCATTCTTCCTTGGAAAACAGCTGGAGCTCAGTGAGGTTGGATGGAGAGCGTTTGTGAACAGCAGTTTTCAGCTCTTTCCACAGATTCTCGATTGGATTCAGGTCTGGACTTTGACTTGGCCATTCTAACACCTGGATACGTTTATTTGGGAACCATTCCATTGTAGATTTGGCTTTATGTTTGGGATCATTGTCTTGTTGGAAGATAAATCTCCGTCCCAGTCTCAGGTCTTTTGCAGACTCCAACAGGTTTTCTTCCAGAATGGTCCTGTATTTGGCTCCATCCATCTTCCCATCAATTTTAACCATCTTCCCCTGTCCCTGCTGAAGAAAAGCAGGCCCAAACCATGATGCTGCCCCCACCATGTGTGACAGTGGGGATGGTGTGTTCAGGGGGATGAGCTGTGCTGCTTTTACACCAAACATATTGTTTTGTATTGTGGCCAAAAAGTTGGATTTTGGTTTCCTCTGAGCAGAGCACCTTCTTCCACATGTTTGGTGTCTCCCAGGTGGCTTTTTATGGATATCTTTGAGAAATGGCTTTCTTCTTGCCACTCTTCCATAAAGGCCAGATTTGTGCAGTGTACGACTGATTGTTGTCCTATGGACAGACTCTCCCACCTCAGCTGTAGATCTCTGCAGTTCATCCAGAGTGATCATGGGCCTCTTGGCTGCATCTCTGATCAGTCTTCTCCTTGTTTGAGATGAAAGTTTAGAGGGACGGCCGGGTCTTGGTAGATTTGCAGTGGTCTGATACTCCTTCCATTTCAATATGATCGCTTGCACAGTGCTCCTTGGGATGTTTAAAGTTTGGGAAATCTTTTTGTATCCAAATCCGGCTTTAAACTTCTCCACAACAGTATCACGGACCTGCCTGGTGTGTTCCTTGGTCTTCATGATGCTCTCTGCGCTTTAAACAGAACCCTGAGACTATCACAGAGCAGGTGCATTTATACGGAGACTTGTACACACAGGTGGATTATATTTATCATCATCAGTCATTTAGGACAACATTGGATCATTCAGAGATCCTCACTGAACTTCTGGACTGAGTTTGCTGCACTGAAAGTAAAGGGGCCGAATAATATTGCACGCCCCCACTTTTCAGTTTTTTATTTTTTACAAAAGTTTAAAATAACCAATAAATTTCGTTCCACTTCACGATTGTGTCCCACTTGTTGCTGATCCTTCACCAAAAAATTGAAAATTTCTATCCTTATGTTTGAAGCCTGAAATATGGCAAAAGATTGAAAAGTTCAAGGGGGCCGAATACTTTCGCAAGGCACTGTACAGTCATGGCCAAAAGTTTTGAGAATGATACAAATATTAATTTTTACAAAGTCTACTGCTTCAGTTTTTCTAATGGCAATTTGCATATACTCCAGAATGTTATAAAGAGTGATCAGCTTAACAGCAATTACTTGCAAAGTCAATATTTGCCTAGAAAATGAACTTTATCCCCCAAAACACATTTCAACATCATTGCAGCCCTGCCTTAAAAGGACCACCTAACATGGTTTCAGTGATTGCTCCATTAACACAGGTGTGGGTGTTGATGAGGACAGGGCTGGAGATCAATCTGTCATGATTAAGTAAGAATGACACCACTGGACACTTTAAAAGGAGGCTGGTGCTTGCCATCATTGTTTCTCTTCTGTTAACCATGGTTATCTCTAAAGAAACACGTGCAGTCATCATTGCACTGCACAAAAATGGCCTAACTGGGAAGAGTATTGCAGCTAGAAAGATTGCACCTCAGTCAACAATCTATCGCATCATCAAGAACTTCAAGGAGAGAGGTTCCATTGGTGCCAAAAAGGCTCCAGGGCGCCCAAGAAAGACCAGCAAGCGGCAGGACCGTCTCTTAAAAGTGTTTCAGCTGCGGGATGGGGCTACCAGCAGTGCAGAGCTTGCTGAGGAATGGCAGCAGGCAGGTGTGAGTGCATCTGCACGCACTGTGAGGCGGAGACTCTTGGAGCAAGGCCTGGTCTCAAGGGAGGGCAGCAAAGAAGCCACTTCTCTCCAGAAAAAACATCAGGGACAGACTGATATTCTGCAAAAGGTACAGGGAGTGGACTGCTGAGGACTGGGGTAAAGTCATTTTCTCTGATGAATCCCCTTTTCCATTGTTTGGAACATCTGGAAAACAGCTTATTCGGAGAAGAAGAGGTGAGCGCTACCACCAGTCTTGTCTCATGCCAACTGTAAAGCATCCTGAAACCATTCATGTGTGGGGTTGCTTCTCAGCCAAGGGAATCGGCTCTCTCACAGTCTTGCCATGAATAAAGAATGGTACCAGAATGTCCTCCAAGAGCAACTTCTCCCAACCGTCCAAGAGCAGTTTGGCGCTCAACAATGCCTTTTCCAGCATGATGGAGCACCTTGCCATAAAGCAAAGGTGATAACTAAATGGCTCAGGGAACAAAACATAGAGATTTTGGGTCCATGGCCTGGAAACTCCCCAGATCTTAATCCCATTGAGAACTTGTGGTCAATCATCAAGAGACGGGTGGACAAACAAAAACCAACAAATTCAGACAAAATGAAAGCATTGATTCTGCAAGAATGGACTGCTATCAGTCAGGATTTGGTCCAGAAGTTGATTGAGAGCATGCCAGGGAGAATTGCAGCGGTCCTGAAGAAGAAGGGTCAACACTGCAAATATTGACTTGCTGCATTAACTCATTCTAAGTGTCAATATAAGCTTCTGTTACTCATAATATGAATGCAATTCTATTTCTGTATGTGATAAAAACATCTGACAAACACACATAAAAACCAGAGGGCAGCAGATCATGTGACAATAGAATATTTGTGTCATTCTCAAAACTTTTGGCCATGACTGTATATACACACAGGATAGAGTATATGGGAGTGTATATACCAAGGGTGTAACTAGCAAAGAATAGGCCTCATAGCAAACTTTTGACTTGGCCCCAATGACATAGCGCACCCTCTCCTGGCCTCCAACCAGTATAATGTACCATAGCGGCCCCTCCACACCGTATAATGTCTCATAGTGGACCATATGGTGTTTGAAGCAAATATTGCAAAAATGTTCAGACGCCAGAGTATAATAGGAGGAGGCACACGGGAGGTAAAAAAAAACATAAAAACCAGCATTACTCACCTCTTCTGGGCTTCACCGCGACTCCCTGACGTTTTCGGCACTCTACAATGAGGTCACAGACGTTGGTTATGCCGGCATCATTATGCATCTCAACACCAGCCTGACCACATAACATCTGTGACATCACTACAGAGGCCAAAGAGCACATGGAGTTGCACTGGACAAGTAACACTGGTTTTTATGTTTGCTCAACTCCCCCGAGCATCTGATCATTATATTTTGGGGTCTGAAGAGACTCCAGAATATAATAATAGCAGTATTTGTTGAGGTTTGCCCAATAAATGCTCTTGCTGCTACCCGCGACTTTACTTACCAATCCCCGTTCCTACTAATGGCCACCTCCACAGCAGCAGGTCGTGTGCCCTGTGGATGCCGCTATGGCAGATACAGCAGTACTTACACCACTGGTATATACAATAGAGAATATGTGAGTGAGTGTGTGTGTGTGTGTGTGTATATATATGTACACACACACACACACACACTAGAGTATATGGGAGTGTATATACAATAGGAGTATATGGCAGTATATATATATACATAAATACCTCCCAGCCATCCCGGATTGTGGGTCCTGTCTCGCTGCACCGCTCGGTGGGAGGTATGTCCTGGTTTCAACTCATCTACGTCCGGATGACGCAGATGAGTTGAATACAATGATGGAGCAGGAGCCATGTGCGGACATCTCCTACTTCACCACTGTGCCCCTGTGTGCGCCGGCCCTGGTAGCTGTAGATCTGATGATGGAGGGGGGACATTAAATAGTGAGGGTCCCTGGACGGGGACATTAAACCGGGGAAGTATCTGGAGGGAGAAAATATCCACCTCTAGTTGCCCCCACAGTTTAATGTCCCCCTCCAGTTACCCCTACGGTTTAATGTCCCCCTCCAGTTACCCCTACGGTTTAATGTCCCCCTCCAGTTACCCCTACGGTTTAATGTCCCCCCCCCCCCTACGGTTTAATGTCCCCCTCTAGTTTCCCCCAGTTTAAACTGGGGCACCAGGAGAGGGACTTCATACTGTGGGGCAATTGGAGGGGAACATTATAATGTTATGGTGACTGTAAGAGCATTATACTGTGTGGGGACAAAGAAAAATGGATGCAAACGGGCAGGGTCAACATAGAAGTGGACAGAGCTAAATTTGCTACAGCGCGCATAACGCTCTGCTGATTTTGTCCCTCTTTCTGTCCTTTGAAAGTTGGGAGGTATGTATACACACAATAGAGTATATGGGAGTGTGTGTGTGTGTGTGTATGTATGTATATATATACATATACACAGTCATATGAAAAAGTTTGGGCACCCCTATTAATCTTAATCATTTTTAGTTGTAAATATTTGGGTGTTTGCAACAGCCATTTCAATTTGATATATCTAATAACTGATGGACACAGTAATATTTCAGCACATTTTCTGTTAGTACAATAAACCTCATTTCAATCCTGAAATATTACTGTGTCCATCAGTTATTAGATATATCAAATTGAAATGGCTGTTGCAAACACCCAAATATTTACAACTAAAAATGATTAAGATTAATAGGGGTGCCCAAACTTTTTCATATGACTGTATATACACACACAAACACACGTGGACAGAATTGTTGGTCCCCTCCCTCGTTTAATGAAGGACAAACCCACAATGGTCACAGAAATAACTTGAGTCTGACAAAAGTAATTTGCCTAACTACATGTTGACAAGCCACAAAGCTTCTGGGAGAATGTCCTATGGACAGATGAGACAAAAATCGAAATTTTTGGCAAGGCACATCAGCTCTATGTTCACAGACGGAAAAATGAAGCCTATCTTGGTAAGAACACTGTCCCTACTGTGACACATGGAGGAGGCTCTGTTATGTTCTGGGGCTGCTTTGCTGCATCTGGCACACGGTGTCTTGAATCTGTGCAGGGTACAATGAAATCTCAAGACTATCAAGGGATTCTAGAGAGAAATGTGCTGCCCAGTGTCAGAAAGCTTGGTCTCAGTCACAGGTCATGGGTCTTGTAACAGGATAATGACCCAAAACACACAGCTAAAAACACCCAAGAATGGCTAAGAGGGAAACATTGGACTATTCTGAAGTGGCCTTCTATGAGCCCTGACCTAAATCCTATTGGAAGGAGCTGGAAACATGCCGTCTGGAAAAGGCACCCTTCACACCCGAGACAACTGGAGCAGTTTGCTCATGAGGAGCGGCCAAAATCCCTGCTGAGAGGTGCAGAAGTCTCATTGCCAGTTACAGGAATCGTCTGATTGCAGGGATTGCCTCAAAAGGTTGTGCAACTAAATATTAAGGGAACCCTCATTTCTGTCCAGGCCTGTTTCATGTTGCAGCCTGGTTGGAAAGCAATGTCTGACTTTCATTGGTTCATTTTCATAGAATTTTTATATATTATTACTTTTGTCAGATTCCAGTTATTTCTGTGACCATTGTGGGGTTTTCTTTCATTAAACGAGGGAGGGACCAACAATTTGGAAACTGTATTGAGCTCCGCTGTGCCAAAGTCTGGACCCTCAGAGTGGATGTCCAGGCAATCGTGTGTGATGAAAGTGGACGAGGAGTTCCAGGAAGCTGCAGTACAAATATCCGGGATAGACACTTGGACATCTTCAGCCCATGAAGTTGCAGCGGAGCGTGTAGAATGTGCTCTTAGAGAACGGGGGCGGGAGCCTGGTGAGGAGAGACCTGGTGGAGGAGAGACCTGGTGAGGAGAGACCTGGTGAGGAGAGACCTGGTGAGGGGGAGAGACCTAGTGAGGAGAGACCTGGTGAGGAGAGACCTGCTGATTTATAGGCTTACAGAATAGTAGATTTAATTCACCTGGCCAATGTGTCTGTAGAAGCTTTCATCCACTTCCTGGCACCTGCACAAATACATGTTCCTCCTTCCTGAACTCCTTAGTTCTGTCCAGGTAAGAATAAGTCTCCTTACATCTAGAGTCTGGAAACATATCTGCTCTTGTGTCTCAGGATGTGGATAGAAGACTGGTAAGGATTCTTCATTGATATTCTGGAAGGAAGGAACCTTAGGCAGGAAATTAGGTAGAGATGTAAGAAGGAATCCATTAGGCAAGAGTCTTAAATACGGTCTCCTAGAGGATAAGGCCTGTAATCCTTCTAGTCTCTTCACAGATGTAGTCTTCTTAGTAGCCATTACCTCACAGGACAGCCGTTAGCTCTATTTCTTGATGAGACGGCCTGCTGTTAAGGACAACAGATAAATCCGAGATCGGTACTGGAGGTTTTACTTCTGGTCTCAGATTTGTAATTGCTTTAATTACTGGACGGCCAGAAAATGTACCACTGGTCACGGCATTGATGGCTGTCATGTGTACCGTAAGGGTATTAACTTTGAGACCTTTATGAAACCCGTCTTGCAGAAATTGTAAGATGCTGGAGATTTCTACAGACTGAAACTCTGAGCTACTCAGCCAGGAAGAGAACCTGGACCAGATCTTATGATATTTGTGGACTCCTTACGAGCTGCCATGAAGGTATTGATCATCACTGTAGATAAGCCTCGTTTAGTCTTGACCTTTCAAAAGCCAGGCTGAGAGATGGAGCTTCTTCAGATCTGGATGAAAAAAGACCTTTCTGAATTAGTAAATCTGGACAATGAAGAAGAGGCCAATGCTCTTTGTTCAAAGTTTTAAACAATAGAAGAAACCAGCCCTGCGGGGCCACAAAAGTGCCATTAATATCAGTGAGGGGCCCTCTGTCTGGATCTGCTGTAGAAGTTGCTGCATTATCTGGATTGGAGGAAAGATGTAAAGAAATTTGTCTCCAACTCAGGGAGAACGCGTCCACTGCGTAAGGGCGATCATTGGCTGCTTTGTATTGTTCCTGGTTGCCATCAGATCCATATCTGGGATCTCCTTGTCTGTTAGATGGAAATACTTGAGATTTAGCTCCCATTCCGATGGTTTGAGCCTTGTCCGGCTCAGAAGATCCGCTCTGGTATTCAGAGATCCTCTTATATGCAGAGCTCTTAAGTCCAGCAGATTCTGTCGCTCGATAGATCTTCAGCCTTCTACTCCTTGTTCCGATAATAAGCGACGGCCAAGTTGCCTGAATTGGGACAAATTTGAAATGCAGGAGAGTCATCCTGACCGCTTTCATCTCTCGAAAGTGTGAAGACTGACGTGCGTCCTCTCTGCACCATACTCCCTGAGCCCAGGTCAGTAGAGGACCACCCCAACCTCTTAAAGAAGCATCTTAAGATTCTACAAACTGAAAACTTTTCCTTCTCTCCAAATTCCGTGGCTCGAGCCACCATTTTAGGTCTGTTCTTGTTGCTTGACTGATGCTTATTTTTTCCTGATCTCCATTCCAATGATGAAGCATCTTGTGCCGGAGTTGCAACTGTGGATCAAAGCCCACAAACCGCACCTATAGAGTTAATAACCCCAGAGGCTTCTTAGATGAATTGTAGAAAAGGGGATGTTGATCAAAAAATCTTACCGCGGATTGGAATTTTTGTACCTTTTCTTGAGACAAAAAAATAATTTTTAAATTTGTGTCTTAAAAAGCCTAAAAAATTATTTGGAAGTTTCCGGTTCTGACGGTGAAGGGAACTACCGAAACTACCGCACTGTCAGCTTCTCAGCGGTATATAAAACCGCCAGTGCCAGAGAACGTGCAAGGTCCTCTTTAAGAACAAATTCTACTTAGCAGAGAAAAGGGCCCCAGGAAATACCTTAACAGTCCGAGGGCCACACACCAGCCCTCATGTCAGCAGCCTGCTCCCCCACGCATGGATACAAGCTATACTCTTCGTGACGTCAATCTTACCTCCGAGAATCCCCATGCTGCATAGCTGGTGTCTTCGGTAAGTTTCTTTTAAGGCTCCGGATCTCTTTCTCGCGCACGCGCTGAAGAGGACGCGCCGGCAATCACGGACCAGGAGGAATGGCGGATCCGGCAGCACATGGGGAGAACATCATCCGAGCTAAGATTACAGCATGCCTCATCTCCTACACGGAGGAATCTTCCAGGTGCTAAAAATAAGCCCCTGAGAGCCCCTCAGATGTAGCCTAGGCTATAGGATCAAAAAACCTGTCTAAAATAACCCCTCAGCCCGCAGTCCTGGGAGGAGTTAGAGGCGGGGACAAAGACCCTTCTGTGCTGCCGCAAGACGTATAGGAACGATTATATATGTGCGTATATACTGTATACACACAATAGAGCGTTTGTGAGATCGCGGCTCTAACCCCTGCCGCCATTTAAAGTTACAGTGTCCCTGAATATGTGCTGCTCGGGGTGAACCGTAGGGGAGGGGGGTTAAGCAGCTTATCATGTTACTGAGCCAAACCCAAAACTAAGGCCAAGTTCACATCAGTTGTCAGAAACCGCCATAAATCACCGGAGAGAAAAGTCCTGCCCGGTTTCAGTATTACAGTCTATGGGTCCTCCGCTGATCACATGACAAACACGCCTCGTATCAAACATTTTATTTCATTAATGACAGGGGGTCATGTGACCATTCAGCGGCCCTCAGTGAGGTATCTGAGTCCAGGGGCCCACCGCATATTCACCGGCCCTCAGTAAGGTATCTGCATCCAGGGGCCCACCGCAGCCAATCACAGGTCACTGTTCTCCGAGAGCGAGGACGACAAGCGCAGAGAGACAGGGACGTGATCCGAGAGGCCGGCCAGTCGTGTGACAAACTGGACCTTGTCTACAACCTGCAAACAAGAACAGAGCGGGGGAGGCTTAAAGGGGAACTCCACAACACCAGGGGGGGCATAGCCATATTATAATGGGGATAAACCTCCGGTCTCCTGCCTGACACCCAACCTCCAGTATCAGGCCAGCTGATGACATACATATATATAATATTATATAGTGGAGTGCCCCATAAAGAAGCAGACACAATGAATCGGGGATCCTAGGACAGGGTCTGCAGGTGGGAATATGGGGGAACACCCCAGGCTATAGACTAGTCTGACTACATCACAGTGTACACCCCAGATCTGCCCACACAGGGGGAACCAATGGTTCTGGGGAGCCTGCACCCAGTGAGGGGTAACCATCAGCTACAGCGTTCAATATGGACACCCAGACAAATGGTCCCGGAGAATGTGTAGAGCACGGGCTGGTAGACTATGGGGCTGAGCTGCTCCTCTCCACCCACAGGGTCGTCCAGGGCAGCTGCTGGTCAGATACTCACCACTGGTAGCCGAGTGTCCGCCTCTCTGTACAGAATGTAGTCAATGCGCCGTCCTGTCCAGTGCTCGGCACCGCCATCATCCTGAGGTAGTGGTGAAGCCACGTACAGCCGGCGCTCACTATCAGACTGGAGCGTGCTATAACAACAGGAGACCACACATGAGGCGGGGATGATGGGTGTAGTGGGCCAGTCCATCATTACCATCACTCACCTCTTCAGGCTGGCTGGAGTGTTCACAGCTTCGTGGTACAGAAGCTCCTGTCGGAGGAGGGTCCCTGGGGAGGCAAAAGGGCGGCCATCACTGACAGGAGGGGACATCGGACTATGGAGGACACCGGACTATGGAGGCCACCGGACTATGGAGGCCACCGGACTATGGAGGACACCGGACTATGGAGGACACCGGACTATGGAGGACACCGGACTATGGAGGACACCGGACTATGGAGGACACCCGACTATGGAGGACACCGGACTATGGAGGACACCGGACTATGGAGGACAACGGACTATGGAGGCCACCGGACTATGGAGGACACCGGACTATGGAGGACACCGGACTATGGAGGCCACCGGACTATGGAGGCCCCACCGGACTATGGAGGACACCGGACTATGGAGGACACCGGACTATGGAGGACACCGGACTATGGAGGACACCGGACTATGGAGGCCACCGGACTATGGAGGACACCCGACTATGGAGGACACCCGACTATGGAGGACACCCGGACTATGGAGGACACCCGACTATGGAGGACACCCGACTATGGAGGACACCCGACTATGGAGGACACCCGACTATGGAGGACACCGGACTATGGAGGACACCCGACTATGGAGGACACCCGACTATGGAGGACACCCGACTATGGAGGACACCCGACTATGGAGGACACCCGACTATGGAGGACACCGGACTATGGAGGACACCCGACTATGGAGGACACCCGACTATGGAGGACACCGGACTATGGAGGACACCCGACTATGGAGGCCACCGGACTATGGAGGACACCGGACTATGGAGGACACCGGACTATGGAGGACACCGGACTATGGAGGACACCGGACTATGGAGGACACCGGACTATGGAGGACACCGGACTATGGAGGACACCGGACTATGGAGGACACCGGACTATGGAGGACACCGGACTATGGAGGACACCAGAATATGGGGGGCCGACTATGGAGGACACCGGACTATGGAGGACACCGGACTATGGAGGCCACCGGACTATGGAGGACACCGGACTATGGAGGACACCGGACTATGGAGGACACCGGACTATGGAGGACACCGGACTATGGAGGACACCGGACTATGGAGGCCACCGGACTATGGAGGCCACCGGACTATGGAGGACACCGGACTATGGAGGACACCGGACTATGGAGGACACCCGACTATGGAGGCCACCGGACTATGGAGGACACCGGACTATGGAGGACACCGGACTATGGAGGACACCGGACTATGGAGGCCACCGGACTATGGAGGACACCGGACTATGGAGGACACCGGACTATGGAGGACACCGGACTATGGAGGACACCGGACTATGGAGGACACCCGACTATGGAGGACACCGGACTATGGAGGCCACCGGACTATGGAGGCCACCGGACTATGGAGGACACCGGACTATGGAGGACATCGGACTATGGAGGACACCGGACTATGGAGGACACCGGACTATGGAGGACATCGGACTATGGAGGACACCGGACTATGGAGGACACCCGACTATGGAGGACACCGGACTATGGAGGACGGGGGAGCAGGAGGAGGGATCCAAACCAGACTGAGCTGGAGTAGCACTGGGCAGAATATGGCCCCACTGATACTACCATTACTCTGCACCCCCCAGTCCACAGACCAAGCTGCTTCAGCCCTGCTGTATCACGGTGTAGAGGATAGACAGGACGAGCACTATTATAACAGGAAGTGTAGATTATAATGTGGGCCCGATCCTGCACAGAGGACCACTACATCCAGGTGGGATAGAAATGGAGAAGCCTCAACGAGAGAGGACAGCCCTCCCCCGACTACGACAACCAATACAATGTAACCTGATAAATACAAAAGGACAGCTATGAGAGGATAGCCCCTCCCCCCTGACCCTTCATATAGTTTACCCCTCAAACCTGAACATATATATATATCTCTCTCTCTACACACACACACACACACATATATATATATATCTCTCTCTACACACACATATATATATATATAGAGGGGTATGGATCTATATATAGGGGTATGGAGATATATATATATAGAGGGGTATAGATAGATATATATAGAGGGGTATAGATAGATATATACATACAGTACAGACCAAAAGTTTGGACACACCTTCTCATTCCAAGAGTTTTCTGTATTTTCATGACTATAAAAATTGTAGATTCCCACTGAAGGCATCAAAACTATGAAGTACCACATGTGGAATTATATACTTACCAAAACAGTGTGACACAACTGAAAATATGTCTTATATTCTAGGTTCTTCAAAGTAGCCGCCTTTTGCTTTGATTACTGCTTTGCACACTTTTGGCATTCTCTTGAGGAGCTACAAGAGGTAGTCACCTGAAATGGTTTTCACTTCACAGGTGTGCCCTGTCAGGTTTAATAAGTGGGATTTCTTGCCTTATAAATGGGGTTGGGACCATCAGTTGTGTTGTTCAGAAGTCAGGTGGATACACAGCTGATAGTCCTACTGAATGGAGTGTTAGAATTTGTATTATGGCAAGAAAAAAGCAGCTAAGTAAAGAAAAACGAGTGGCCATCATTACTTTAAGAAATGAAGGTCAGTCAGTCCGAAAAATTGGGAAAACTTTGATAGTGTCCCCAAGTGCAGTGGCCAAAACCATCAAGCGCTACAAAGAAACTGGCTCACATGAGGACCGCCCCAGGAAAGGAAGACCAAGAGTCACCTCTGCTGCGGAGGATAAGTTCATCCGAGTCACCAGCCTCAGAAATCGCAGGTTAACAGCAGCTCAGATTAGCGACCAGGTCAATGCCACACAGAGTTCCAGCAGCAGACACATCTCTACAACAACTGGTAAGAGGAGACTGTGTGCAGCAGGCCTTCATGGTAAAATAGCTGCTAGGAAACCACTGCTAAGGACAGGCAACAAGCACAAGAAGAACACAAGGAATGGACATTAGACCTGTGGAAATCTGGGCTTTGGTCTGATGAGTCCAAATTTGAGATGAACGAATGGACTCTACATGCCTGGTTCCCACCGTGACGCATGGAGGAGGAGGTGTGATGGTGTGGGGGGCTTTGCTGGTGACACTGGTGGGGATTTATTCTGAACCAGCATGGTTACCACAGCATCTTGCAGCGGCATGCTATTCCATCCGGTTTGCGTTTAGTTGGACCAACAGGACAATGACCCCAAACACCTCCAGACTGTGTAAGGGCTATGTGACCAAGAAGGAGAGTGATGGAGTGCTACGCCAGATGACCTGGCCTCCACAGTCACCAGACCTGAACCCAATCCAGATGGTTTGGGGTGAGCTGGACCGCAGAGTGAAGGCAAAAGGGCCAACAAGTGCTAAGCATCTCTGGGAACTCCTTCAAGACTGTTGGAAGACCATTTCAGGTGACTACCTCTTGAAGCTCATCAAGAGAATGCCAAGAGTGTGCAAAGCAGTAATCAAAGCAAAAGGTGGCTACTTAGAAGAACCTAGAATATAAGACATATTTTCAGTTGTGTCACACTTTTTGGTAAGTATATAATTCCACATGTGCTAATTCATAGTTTTGATGCCTTCAGTGTGAATCTACAATTTTTATAGCCATGAAAATACAGAAAACTCTTGGAATGAGAAGGTGCGTCCAAACTTTTGGTCTGTACTGTGTATATATATATATATATATACATACATACACACTTGTTATACACACACACTACACTGACTCGCTGTGGATGTAACTCTGCTACTCCGGTGACACAGCAGAGCTGAAGAACATTTGTCCCAGTTCTCTTCCCTGAGATGTATCAGAGGGACATTTGCAGTCTGGACTAACATATGTTACACAGTGTATATACACGCTGCTGCCTCCCCCCTACATATACATATATACTGTTTCCTTTTGCACAGGATGTCAGTACTTAGAACAGAGCACTACAAGGCTCAGCAGTGCGGCCTCAGCTATACAGTCGGGGGGGGGAGGGGGGTGTCTGACAACTTCTCTGTACTCACCCATGGCCCCGGGCCGCTCTCGCCCTGCGCAGTCTCTGCAGGGATCTGTATACATAGAGAATAACTTGTGCTTCTGCTCCAGGCAGTCATCTGCGGATAAAAGACACGACATCACGACACGTGAGACACGAGAGGCGAATAAACCCGAGATCCAGGATGTGGCTCCTATTACCCAATCTACAGCGCCACCTACATGACCCCCGGCCACTAAGCACACACCTATAACCTATCCATCACTATAGCGCCACCTACATGACCCCCGGCCACTAAGCACACACCTATAACCTATCCATCACTACAGCGCCACCTACATGACCCCCGGCCACTAAGCACACCTATAACCTATCCATCACTATAGCGCCACCTACATGACCCCCGGCCACTAAGCACACACTTATAACCTATCCATCACTATAGCGCCACCTACATGACCCCCGGCCACTAAGCACACACTTATAACCTATCCATCACTATAGCGCCACCTACATGACCCCCGGCCACTAAGCACACACCTATAACCTATCCATCACTATAGCGCCACCTACATGACCCCCGGCCACTAAGCACACACCTATAACCTATCCATCACTACTACAGCGCCACCTACATGACCCCCGGCCACTAAGCACACACCTATAACCTATCCATCACTATAGCGCCACCTACATGACCCCCGGCCACTAAGCACACACCTATAACCTATCCATCACTACAGCGCCACCTACATGACCCCCGGCCACTAAGCACACACCTATAACCTATCCATCACTATAGCGCCACCTACATGACCCCCGGCCACTAAGCACACACCTATAACCTATCCATCACTATAGCGCCACCTACATGACCCCCGGCCACTAAGCACACACCTATAACCTATCCATCACTATAGCGCCACCTACATGACCCCCGGCCACTAAGCACACACCTATAACCTATCCATCACTATAGCGCCACCTACATGACCCCCGGCCACTAAGCACACACCTATAACCTATCCATCACTATAGCGCCACCTACATGACCCCCGGCCACTAAGCACACACCTATAACCTATCCATCACTATAGCGCCACCTACATGACCCCCGGCCACTAAGCACACACCTATAACCTATCCATCACTATAGCGCCACCTACATGACCCCCGGCCACTAAGCACACACCTATAACCTATCCATCACTATAGCGCCACCTACATGACCCCCGGCCACTAAGCACACACCTATAACCTATCCATCACTACCTCAGCCCCCGCCACCACACATGACCCCCGGCCACTAAGCACACACCTATAACCTATCCATCACTATAGCGCCACCTACATGACCCCCGGCCACTAAGCACACACCTATAACCTATCCATCACTATAGCGCCACCTACATGACCCCCGGCCACTAAGCACACACCTATAACCTATCCATCACTATAGCGCCACCTACATGACCCCCGGCCACTAAGCACACACCTATAACCTATCCATCACTATAGCGCCACCTACATGACCCCCGGCCACTAAGCACACACCTATAACCTATCCATCACTATAGCGCCACCTACATGACCCCCGGCCACTAAGCACACACCTATAACCTATCCATCACTATAGCGCCACCTACATGACCCCCGGCCACTAAGCACACACCTATAACCTATCCATCACTATAGCGCCACCTACATGACCCCCGGCCACTAAGCACACACCTATAACCTATCCATCACTACAGCGCCACCTACATGACCCCCGGCCACTAAGCACACACCTATAACCTATCCATCACTATAGCGCCACCTACATGACCCCCGGCCACTAAGCACACACCTATAACCTATCCATCACTATAGCGCCACCTACATGACCCCCGGCCACTAAGCACACACCTATAACCTATCCATCACTATAGCGCCACCTACATGACCCCCAGCCACTAAGCACACACCTATAACCTATCCATCACTATAGCGCCACCTACATGACCCCCGGCCACTAAGCACACACCTATAACCTATCCATCACTATAGCGCCACCTACATGACCCCCGGCCACTAAGCACACACCTATAACCTATCCATCACTATAGCGCCACCTACATGACCCCCGGCCACTAAGCACACACCTATAACCTATCCATCACTATAGCGCCACCTACATGACCCCCGGCCACTAAGCACACACCTATAACCTATCCATCACTATAGCACCACCTACATGACCCCCGGCCACTAAGCATACACCTATAACCTATCCATCACTATAGCGCCACCTACATGACCCCAGCCACTAAGCACACACCTATAACCTATCCATCACTATAGCGCCACCTACATGACCCCCAGCCACTAAGCACACACCTATAACCTATCCATCACTATAGCGCCACCTACATGACCCCCGGCCACTAAGCACACACCTATAACCTATCCATCACTATAGCGCCACCTACATGACCCCCGGCCACTAAGCACACACCTATAACCTATCCATCACTATAGCGCCACCTACATGACCCCCAGCCACTAAGCATACACCTATAACCTATCCATCACTATAGCGCCACCTACAGTACAGATGAATGATAAAACCTCCAGTGCACAGAATACGCAGCACATTATGTAACCAGGTCAGCTCCATGTCTGTAACTACAGAATACAATTCATACCAGCAGTTTATACTGACACACAAGGCCCTCAAAAACAGAACAGGCCACCATCACATAATGACAGCAGATATGGAAGGAGTATATACAGACACAAATTATATATACTATATAGAATCTATTAACCCTATGTGGTCAGGGGTTACTGGTTGATACTGGATGACATATTGATAATGCTACAACTAGATGTAAATTATATAGTGCACCAGCTTAGCATACAGGGATTAGCGTGTCAGTATATACTGCTAATATGAATTGTCCGCTCACTGGATTTATTATCTGGAGTATCTGTCACTAATGATCGGTGTCCTGTCTCTCAGTCACTTTGGGTCATACAGGTTGTGGTGTAGGACCGTGCCCTGGTGGGATGGGTCTGATGCCCGCCTTGCAGGTCCATACAGTGTGATGCAGCAGCTATGACCCCACCAACCTCCGGGAGGACATGTCATACCTTTAGAGCAGTTGTCAAAGTTGAGATCTCCACAGAGAACATCAAAGGCTACAAGTTCTCCGTCCTGAGAGTTCTCAGCCTGGAAGTCAGACACCCACTGGAGGATGAGAGACATCTGGTCACAGCGTATGGCGGCATCGCCTGACACACGGAGACAGAAACATGTAGTCAGAGGAGAGCATAGCTGTCACTGTACGAAACATACATGTACCGTGCCATCCATCACTCATCTATTACACCATACCCAACGACCGTCACTTCTCATCCATCACTCATCTGTTACACCATACCCAAAGGCCTTTACTCCTCATCCATCACATCATACCCAACGGCCACCACATCATACCCAGAAGTCGTCACTCCTCATCCATCACATCATACCCAACGACCGTCACTGCTCATCCATCACATCATACCCAGCAGTCGTCACTCCTCATCCATCACATCATACCCAACAACCATCACATCATACCCAACGGCCACATCATACCCAGCAGTCGTCACTCCTCATCCATCACATCATACCCAACGGCTGTCACTCCTCATCCATCACTCATCTGTTACACCATACCCAATGGCCTTTACTCCTCATCCATCACATCATACCCAACGGCCACCACATCATACCCAGAAGTCGTCACTCCTCATCCATCACATCATACCCAACGACCGTCACTCCTCATCCATCACATCATACCCAGCAGTCGTCACTCCTCATCCATCACACCATACCCAACGGCTGTCACTCCTCATCCATCACTCATCTGTTACACCATACCCAATGGCCTTTACTCCTCATCCATCACATCATACCCAACGGCCACCACATCATACTCAGAAGTCGTCACTCCTCATCCATCACATCATACCCAACGACCGTCACTCCTCATCCATCACATCATACCCAGCAGTCGTCACTCCTCATCCATCACACCATACCCAACGACCGTCACTTCTCATCCATCACTCATCTGTTACACCATACCCAACGGCCATCACTCCTCATCCATCACATCATACCCAACGGCCACCACATCATACCCAGAAGTCGTCACTCCTCATCCATCACATCATACCCAACGGCTGTCACTCCTCATCCATCACTCATCTGTTACACCATACCCAATGGCCATCACTCCTCATCCATCACATCATACCCAACAACCATCACATCATACCCAGCAGTCGTCACTCCTCATCCATCACATCATACCCAGCAGTCGTCCACTCCTCATCCATCACATCATACCCAATGACCATCACATCATACCCAACGGCCACCACATCATACCCAGCAGTCGTCACTTCTCATCCAACACATCATACCCAACGACAGTCACTCCTCATCCATCACTCATCTGTTACACCATACCCAATGGCCTTTACTCCTCATCCATCACATCATACCCAACGACCATCACATCATACCCAACGGTCACCACATCATACCCAGCAGTCACTCCTCATCCGTTACATCATACCCAACGACCATCACATCATACCCAGCAGTCGTCACTCCTCATGCACCACATCACGCCCAACGGCCATCACTCCTCATCAGTCACATCATATGCAACAGCCACCACATCATACCCAGCAGTCGTCACTCCTCATCCGTTACATCATACCCAACGGCCAACACTCCTCATTCACCACATCATACCCAACGACCATCACTCCTCATTCACCACACCATACCCAACGACCATCACATCATACCCAGCAGTTGTCACTCCTCATGCACCACATCACACCCAATGGCTGTCACTCCTCAACCTTTACATCACAGCCAACATTCGTCACATCATACCTAACAACTGTCACTCCTCATCCATAACATCATATCCAACAACCGTCACATCACACCCAACGGCCATCACTCCTCATCCACCACATCATACCCAACGACCGTCACGCCTCATCCGTCACATCATACCCAACGGCCATCACATCATACCTAACGATCGTCACTCTTCATCCTCACATCATACCCAACGGCCATCACATCATACCCAACAGTCGTCACTCCTCAACCTTTACATCACAGCCAACATTTGTCTCATCATACCCAACAACCATCACTCCTCATCTGTCACATCATACACAACGGCCGTCACTCCTTATACGTTACATCATACCCAATGGCCATCACATCATACCCAGCAGTCGTCACTCCTCATCCACCACTTCATACCCAACGACCATCACTACTCACCCATCACATCATACTCACAGACCGTCACATAATACCCAATGGCCATCACTCCTCCTCCCCCACATGATACCCAACGACCGTCACTCCTCAACCTTTATATCACAGCCAACATCCGTCACTTCTCATCTGTCACATCATACCTACAGACCGTCACTCCTCATCCACCACATCAAACCCAATGGCCATCACTCCTCATTCACCGCAACATACCCAACGACCGTCACTCCTCAACCTTTACATCACAGCCAATATCCGTCACATCATACCCACCGACCGTCACTCCTCATTCAGCACATCATACCCAATGGCTATCACTCCTCATCCACCACATCGTACCTAACGACCGTCACTCCTCACCCAGCAATCGTCACTCCTCACCTGTCACATCATACCCAACGGCCATCACATCATACCCAGCAGTCGTCACTTCTCATCCACCACATCATACACAATGACCGTCACTCCTCACCCGTCACATCATATCCAGCAGTCGTCACTCCTCATCCACCACATCATACACAATGACCGTCACTCCTCACCCATCACATCATACCCAACGGCCATCACTCCTCATCAGTCACATCATACCCAACGGCCTTTACTCCTCATCCACATCATACCCAACGACCGTCACTCCTCATCCACATCATACCCAACGGCCAACACTCCTCATCCACTACATCATACCAAACGACCGTCACTCCTCATCTACCACATCAATGAGTCATTGATCCATCATATCATATCCAACAATCACACCTCACCCATGACATCATTTCCAACCACCACCAGTTCCTCACATCACAGCTTATCTGACCACCACTCCTCATCCGTCACACCATACCCAATGACCACAACTGACATCCTATCATAACTCCCTATCCAACACCCCCATTTCAGATCAACATTCCTGAGCAGTCACACCATATTAGATCATGACTGTTCCAAGCATATGGAGTGTCAATCCTCACCACTGAACATAGAAGCCGCTCATTTTAGAGGACACGGATATGACCGATTTAGTGATATTACCCAGATAAAGAGAAAGAGGGGGATGTGTGATCACAGGATATGGTGGGATATCTCATCACAGTGTACGGTGGCATCACCTAGACACACAGAGATAGAGATGTCTGATCAATGGTCCATAGCACCACCCCCAGAGACAACACAGGAGAAGGGGACACCAACCAGACATGCAGTAAACATATGAGTGGGCGCTGTCCTTCTCCCCCTGACATGTAGACAACATGAGAGGGAAGGTAACACCACCCAGACATGTAGAGAGCACAGAGGGAGAGGACACCAGCCAGACATGTAGAGAGCACAGAGGGCGAGGCACCACCCAGACATGTAGAGAGCGTAGAGGGAGAGGCACCACCCAGACATGTAGAGAGCGCAGAGGGAAAGGACACCACCCAGACATGTAGAGAGCACAGAGGGAGAGGACACCACCCAGACATGTAGAGAGCGCAGAGGGAGAGGACACCACCCAGACATGTAGACACCACAGAGGGAGAGGACACCACCCAGACATGTAGAGAGCGCAGAGGGAGAGGACACCACCCAGACATGTAGAGAGCGCAGAGGGAGAGGACACCACCCAGACATGTAGAGAGCGCAGAGGGAGAGGACACCACCCAGACATGTAGAGAGCGCAGAGGGAGAGGACACCACCCAGACATGTAGAGAGCGCAGAGGGAGAGGACACCACCCAGACATGTAGAGAGCGCAGAGGGAGAGGACACAACCCAGACATGTAGAGAGCGCAGAGGGAGAGGACACCACCCAGACATGTAGAGAGCGCAGAGGGAGAGGACACCACCCAGACATGTAGAGAGCGCAGAGGGAGAGGACACCACCCAGACATGTAGAGAGCGCAGAGGGAGAGGACACCACTCAGACATGTAGAGAACACAGAGGGAGAGGACACCACCCAGACATGTAGACACCACAGAGGGAGAGGACACCACCAAGACATGTAGAGAGCGCAGAGGGAGAGGACACCACCCAGACATGTAGACACCACAGAGGGAGAGGACACCACCCAGACATGTAGAGAGCGCAGAGGGAGAGGACACCACCCAGACATGTAGACACCACAGAGGGAGAGGACACCACCCAGACATGTACAGAGCACAGAGGGAGAGGACACCACCCAGACATGTAGAGAGCGCAGAGGGAGAGGACACCACCCAGACATGTAGAGAGAGCAGAGGGAGAGGACACCACCCAGACATGTAGAGAGCACAGAGGGAGAGGACACCACCCAGACATGTAGAGAGCGCAGAGGGAGAGGACACCACCCAGACATGTAGAGAGCGCAGAGGGAGAGGACACCACCCAGACATGTAGAGAGCGCAGAGGGAGAGGACACCACCCAGACATGTAGAGAGCGCAGAGGGAGAGGACACCACCCAGACATGTAGAGAGCGCAGAGGGAGAGGACACCACCCAGACATGTAGAGAGCGAAGAGGGAGAGGACACCACCCAGACATGTAGAGAGCGCAGAGGGAGAGGACACCACCCAGACATGTAGAGAGCGCAGAGGGAGAGGACACCACCCAGACATGTAGAGAGCGCAGAGGGAGAGGACACCACCCAGACATGTAGAGAGCGCAGAGGGAGAGGACACCACCCAGACATGTAGAGAGCGCAGAGGGAGAGGACACCACTCAGACATGTAGAGAACACAGAGGGAGAGGACACCACCCAGACATGTAGAGAGCGCAGAGGGAGAGGACACCACCAAGACATGTAGAGAGCGCAGAGGGAGAGGACACCACCCAGACATGTAGACACCACAGAGGGAGAGGACACCACCCAGACATGTAGAGAGCGCAGAGGGAGAGGACACCACCCAGACATGTAGAGAGCGCAGAGGGAGAGGACACCACCCAGACATGTAGAGAGCGCAGAGGGAGAGGACACCACTCAGACATGTAGAGAACACAGAGGGAGAGGACACCACCCAGACATGTAGACACCACAGAGGGAGAGGACACCACCAAGACATGTAGAGAGCGCAGAGGGAGAGGACACCACCCAGACATGTAGACACCACAGAGGGAGAGGACACCACCCAGACATGTAGAGAGCGCAGAGGGAGAGGACACCACCCAGACATGTAGAGAGAGCAGAGGGAGAGGACACCACCCAGACATGTAGAGAGCGCAGAGGGAGAGGACACCACCCAGACATGTAGAGAGCGCAGAGGGAGAGGACACCACCCAGACATGTAGAGAGCACAGAGGGAGAGGACACCACCCAGACATGTAGAGAGCGCAGAGGGAGAGGACACCACCCAGACATGTAGAGAGCGCAGAGGGAGAGGACACCACCCAGACATGTAGACACCACAGAGGGAGAGGACACCACCCAGACATGTAGAGAGCGCAGAGGGAGAGGACACCACCCAGACATGTAGAGAGCACAGAGGGAGAGGACACCACCCAGACATGTAGAGAGCGCAGAGGGAGAGGACACCACCCAGACATGTAGAGAGCACAGAGGGAGAGGACACCACCCAGACATGTAGAGAGCGCAGAGGGAGAGGACACCACCCAGACATGTAGAGAGCGCAGAGGGAGAGGACACCACCCAGACATGTAGAGAGAGCAGAGGGAGAGGACACCACCCAGACATGTAGAGAGCACAGAGGGAGAGGACACCACCCAGACATGTAGAGAGCACAGAGGGAGAGGACACCACCCAGACATGTAGGTAGCGCAGAGGGAGAGGACACCACCCAGACATGTAGAGAACACTTAGTGTATGGACGCTATCTGGCGCTAACAAGGCAAATGTGCGGCTAAAGGAGGAAAGATCATTCTTTCTAGCCAATGTAGAAACGAGATCTAATGGCGATTTACCAGAAGTTTCCACACTGAATGTCCCATCGCTCTGCACCTCACCGGTCACAAATATACAGTCTATCTATGGTCTATCATGGTCTATGACCCAAGGAGCTTCCAGTACAGACACAATTTATGTGCGCCCCCTGCTGGTGGGTCAGACTGTACTTACTCTCTGGTGCGTGGAGATGGGTGCAGTTCATATATCCCACAATGCTTTGTCTCTGTTCTGTGGTCCCCAGGTGAACCTGCAGGCACAAACCACATCACAGGCTGAGAAAACGTAGAGGCGATTGCTTGTTCCACGTCCCGGGAGAGACTACAGACTAGTGCCCTGCATTGCGCTACCTACGGTCACTACCGGAGGGCACCATGTTTGGAAGTAGATCTACATAGCTGTGTGGTTACACTGGCCTCGCTGAGATGTAAGAGTTAAATCTTGTACATATGTAATTGCATATAGCACTGTATTGTGACTTCAGTCATCTCCCTCCATACTGACCACATTACCTTAACGCACAGGAGGCCTTTGGATGCTAACGCATCCTCCCCACGCGCATTCGGGTAGATATAGTACTTGGCATTCAATGGTGGGTGTCGGCTGGCCAGGAATAATCCGCTGTTAAAGAACTTGAAGCTGCAACCCTGAGGACCTGAAGGGCCGACATCATACAGGATATAGGGGAAGGAGGCGCCAAGGCACCGGCGCAGTTTTCGGGAGGCTCGTCCATCGAATACCTCCTGTAGACATATAAAGTCTGCATTTTGTGGGAAATCCACAGAAACCTCAAATGGGCCGTCCTTTTCTCCTCTGGCCACCCTCTCAATCATGGGCAGGACATCCTCAGTGCTACATATGGGCAATGCATCCTCGCCTTTCTCTTGGTGCAGCTCTGGAGGAGCACACAGAAGCTTGGATATGCTGGTGACCCGACGTTGTGTGTGGCTCAGGTTACTGAAACGAGCTAAGCCGTCTGGTAAGAGACATAGATTGGCACTGACGAAGATGTAGGAGCAGTCACCAGTGATGGTTCTCTCTGGAGGATCCCGGGAATTCACAGATCGCTGATAGCTGAATGGACGGCGAACCTGGTGGAGGGGAGCCCATAGCAGAAGACCAAAAAAACAAAGGGGTAAAGAGAGTATAAAGAGGAGCAGGAAGAGCGGCACTCCGAAGAGCAGGCACAGGAACCTCAGTGCAGCACCACCAGAGCGCTCTACACTGGTGGGGACCACGCAGGACAGGAGGCGATCGATGAACCAGTATGATGGAAAGACCAGAACACAACTCAGGTAGAAGAGAGCATCAAGCAGGCTGCAGCTGAAGGGCGACTCCGAGAAAGGCATTGGGGTCTCCGCACACCAACGGATTCATACACTGAAACACAAGGAAAGATGGAGAAATCAACAGAAGCTGCAAGAGTCACAACTCCAGAAACCATCAGCGGGGAAATCTATAGGACAGGGATAGCCTGGACTTGTGCTTATGTCCCAGTGATGATCCAAGACCGTAGCTCCCCAAGATGTCTGCTCATAGGAAAGGGGTGGGTTGTTAGCACAGCCTACTGTGGTTGTACTGATGACATCATACAATTTATCTCGGCCTGGACTAGGTGGGACACAGCCTGCAACTTCAAAACTCCATCCATACCACACAGCCAGAACATTCAGAGCACCAACCACCTCTGTGAGGTCAGGCCACGAACTGTTCTCCTTGGGTCACCTGAATAGTGGAGACCAGGACCTACAGTCTCTGTAGTATATACATGAGGGTCACCCCTCTGCACTCCTCCCAATACCTACACGCTGCGACTAAGAAACCACAATAACCAGACAGATAAAATAAACTGCAAATATATCACGAGCAGTCTAATAACCCAGGACCAAGCGTGAGACCACAATATCATCATGAACATCTCATTATCTAGGAAGAGCCAGGAGATGGCCTCCGAAATACAAAATCCCAAATCTGTGACACCTGTCACATAGGATAAGATATACCCTAATAACAAGAGGTCACCTCCATACTAAGCAAGACGAGGCCTCCGACCTACAACACCTCCATATGTGATACCTGTCATATAGGATAAGATATACCCTAATAACATGAGGTCACCTCCATACTAAGCAATACGAGGCCTCCGACCTACAACACCTCCATATGTGACACCTGTCATATAGGATAAGATATACCCTAATAACATGAGGTCACCTCCATACTAAGCAAGACGAGGCCTCCGACCTACAACACCTCCATATGTGACACCTGTCATATAGGATAAGATATACCCTAATAACATGAGGTCACCTCCATACTAAGCAAGACGAGGCCTCCGACCTACAACACCCCCATATGTGACACCTGTCTGTCATATAGGATAAGATATACCCTAATAACATGAGGTCACCTCCATACTAAGCAAGACGAGGCCTCCGACCTACAACACCCCCATATGTGACACCTGTCATATAGGATAAGATATACCCTAATAACATGAGGTCACCTCCATACTAAGCAAGACGAGGCCTCCGACCTACAACACCTCCATATGTGACACCTGTCATATAGGATAAGATATACCCTAATAACATGAGGTCACCTCCATACTAAGCAAGACGAGGCCTCCGACCTACAACACCTCCATATGTGACACCTGTCATATAGGATAAGATATACCCTAATAACATGAGGTCACCTCCATACTAAGCAAGACGAGGCCTCCGACCTACAACACCCCCATATGTGACACCTGTCATATAGGATAAGATATACCCTAATAACATGAGGTCACCTCCATACTAAGCAAGACGAGGCCTCCGACCTACAACACCTCCATATGTGACACCTGTCATATAGGATAAGATATACCCTAATAACATGAGGTCACCTCCATACTAAGCAAGACGAGGCCTCCGACCTACAACACCCCCATATGTGACACCTGTCATATAGGATAAGATATACCCTAATAACATGAGGTCACCTCCATACTAAACAAGACGAGGCCTCCGACCTACAACACCTCCATATGTGACACCTGTCATATAGGATAAGATATACCCTAATAACATGAGGTCACCTCCATACTAAGCAAGACGAGGCCTCCGACCTACAACACCCCCATATGTGACACCTGTCATATAGGATAAGATATACCCTAATAACATGAGGTCACCTCCATACTAAGCAAGACGAGGCCTCCGACCTACAACACCCCCATATGTGACACCTGTCATATAGGATAAGATATACCCTAATAACATGAGGTCACCTCCATACTAAGCAAGACGAGGCCTCCGACCTACAACACCTCCATATGTGACACCTGTCATATAGGATAAGATATACCCCAATAACATGAGGTCACCTCCATAGTAAGCAAGACGAGGCCTCTGACCGACAACACCCCCATATGTGACACCTGTCATATAGGATAAGATATACCCTAATAACATGAGGTCACCTCCATACTAAGCAAGACGAGGCCTCCGACCTACAACACCTCCATATGTGACACCTGTCCAATAGATAAATATACCCAACGTCACCCACACAAAAAAAGACCACCCTGTCATATAGGATAAGATATACCCTAATAACATGAGGTCACCTCCATACTAAGCAAGACGAGGCCTCCGACCAACAACACCTCCATATGTGACACCTGTCATATAGGATAAGATATACCCTAATAACATGAGGTCACCTCCATACTAAGCAAGACGAGGCCTCCGACCTACAACACCTCCATATGTGACACCTGTCATATAGGATAAGATATACCCTAATAACATGAGGTCACCTCCATACTAAGCAAGACGAGGCCTCCGACCTACAACACCTCCATATGTGACACCTGTCATATAGGATAAGATATACCCCAATAACATGAGGTCACCTCCATACTAAGCAAGACGAGGCCTCCGACCTACAACACCTCCATATGTGACACCTGTCATATAGGATAAGATATACCCTAATAACATGAGGTCACCTGCATACTAAGCAAGACGAGGCCTCCGACCTACAACACCTCCATATGTGACACCTGTCATATAGGATAAGATATACCCTAATAACATGAGGTCACCTCCATACTACGCAAGACGAGGCCTCCGACCTACAACACCTCCATATGTGACACCTGTCATATAGGATAAGATATACCCTAATAACATGAGGTCACCTCCATACTAAGCAAGACGAGGCCTCCGACCTACAACACCCCCATATGTGACACCTGTCATACAGGATAAGATATACCCTAATAACATGAGGTCACCTCCATACTAAGCAAGACGAGGCCTCCGACCTACAACACCCCCATATGTGACACCTGTCATATAGGATAAGATATACCC
>CAMRHE010001139.1:47500-204664 GCA_947044405.1 Leptodactylus fallax
CTCATGTTATTAGGGTATATCTTATCCTATATGACAGGTGTCACATATGGGGGTGTTGTTGGTCGGAGGCCTCGTCTTGCTTAGTATGGAGGTGACCTCATGTTATTAGGGTATATCTTATCCTATATGACAGGTAGTCACATATGGAGGTGTTGTAGGTCGGAGGCCTCGTCTTGCTTAGTATGGAGGTGACCTCATGTTATTAGGGTATATCTTATCCTATATGACAGGTGTCACATATGGAGGTGTTGTTGGTCGGAGGCCTCGTCTTGCTTAGTATGGAGGTGACCTCATGTTATTAGGGTATATCTTATCCTATATGACAGGTGTCACATATGGGGGTGTTGTAGGTCGGAGGCCTCGTCTTGCTTAGTATGGAGGTGACCTCATGTTATTAGGGTATATCTTATCCTGTATGACAGGTGTCACATATGGGGGTGTTGTAGGTCGGAGGCCTCGTCTTGCTTAGTATGGAGGTGACCTCATGTTATTAGGGTATATCTTATCCTATATGACAGGTGTCACATATGGAGGTGTTGTAGGTCGGAGGCCTCGTCTTGCTTAGTATGGAGGTGACCTCATGTTATTAGGGTATATCTTATCCTATATGACAGGTGTCACATATGGAGGTGTTGTAGGTCGGAGGCCTCGTCTTGCTTAGTATGCAGGTGACCTCATGTTATTAGGGTATATCTTATCCTATATGACAGGTGTCACATATGGAGGTGTTGTAGGTCGGAGGCCTCGTCTTGCTTAGTATGGAGGTGACCTCATGTTATTGGGGTATATCTTATCCTATATGACAGGTGTCACATATGGAGGTGTTGTAGGTCGGAGGCCTCGTCTTGCTTAGTATGGAGGTGACCTCATGTTATTAGGGTATATCTTATCCTATATGACAGGTGTCACATATGGAGGTGTTGTAGGTCGGAGGCCTCGTCTTGCTTAGTATGGAGGTGACCTCATGTTATTAGGGTATATCTTATCCTATATGACAGGTGTCACATATGGAGGTGTTGTTGGTCGGAGGCCTCGTCTTGCTTAGTATGGAGGTGACCTCATGTTATTAGGGTATATCTTATCCTATATGACAGACAGGTGTCACATATGGAGGTGTTGTAGGTCGGAGGCCTCGTCTTGCTTAGTATGGAGGTGACCTCATGTTATTAGGGTATATCTTATCCTATATGACAGGTGTCACATATGGGGGTGTTGTCGGTCAGAGGCCTCGTCTTGCTTACTATGGAGGTGACCTCATGTTATTGGGGTATATCTTATCCTATATGACAGGTGTCACATATGGAGGTGTTGTAGGTCGGAGGCCTCGTCTTGCTTAGTATGGAGGTGACCTCATGTTATTAGGGTATATCTTATCCTATATGACAGGTGTCACATATGGGGGTGTTGTAGGTCGGAGGCCTCGTCTTGCTTAGTATGGAGGTGACCTCATGTTATTAGGGTATATCTTATCCTATATGACAGGTGTCACATATGGGGGTGTTGTAGGTCGGAGGCCTCGTCTTGCTTAGTATGGAGGTGACCTCATGTTATTAGGGTATATCTTATCCTATATGACAGGTGTCACATATGGGGGTGTTGTAGGTCGGAGGCCTCGTCTTGTTTAGTATGGAGGTGACCTCATGTTATTAGGGTATATCTTATCCTATATGACAGGTGTCACATATGGGGGTGTTGTAGGTCGGAGGCCTCGTCTTGCTTAGTATGGAGGTGACCTCATGTTATTAGGGTATATCTTATCCTATATGACAGGTGTCACATATGGAGGTGTTGTAGGTCGGAGGCCTCGTCTTGCTTAGTATGGAGGTGACCTCATGTTATTAGGGTATATCTTATCCTATATGACAAGTGTCACATATGGGGGTGTTGTAGGTCGGAGGCCTCGTCTTGCTTAGTATGGAGGTGACCTCATGTTATTAGGGTATATCTTATCCTATATGACAGGTGTCACATATGGAGGTGTTGTAGGTCGGAGGCCTCGTCTTGCTTAGTATGGAGGTGACCTCATGTTATTAGGGTATATCTTATCCTATATGACAGGTGTCACATATGGAGGTGTTGTAGGTCGGAGGCCTCGTCTTGCTTAGTATGGAGGTGACCTCATGTTATTAGGGTATATCTTATCCTATATGACAGGTGTCACAATGGAGGTGTTGTAGGTCGGAGGCCTCGTCTTGCTTATTATGGAGGGGGACCTCATGTTATTGGGGTATATCTTATCCTATATGACAGGTGTCACATATGGGGGTGTTGTAGGTCGGAGGCCTCGTCTTGCTTAGTATGGAGGTGACCTCATGTTATTAGGGTATATCTTATCCTGTATCGACAGGTGTCACATATGGGGGTGTTGTAGGTCGGAGGCCTCGTCTTGCTTAGTATGGAGGTGACCTCATGTTATTAGGGTATATCTTATCCTATATGACAGGTGTCACATATGGAGGTGTTGTAGGTCGGAGGCCTCGTCTTGCTTAGTATGGAGGTGACCTCATGTTATTAGGGTATATCTTATCCTATATGACAGGTGTCACATATGGAGGTGTTGTAGGTCGGAGGCCTCGTCTTGCTTAGTATGGAGGTGACCTCATGTTATTAGGGTATATCTTATCCTATATGACAGGTATCACATATGGAGGTGTTGTAGGTCGGAGGCCTCGTCTTGCTTAGTATGGAGGTGACCTCTTGTTATTAGGGTATATCTTATCCTATGTGACAGGTGTCACAGATTTGGAATTTTGTATTTCGGAGGCCATCTCCTGGCTCTTCCTAGATAATGAGATGTTCATGATGATATTGTGGTCTCACGCTTGGTCCTGGGTTATTAGACTGCTCGTGATATATTTGCAGTTTATTTTATCTGTCTGGTTATTGTGGTTTCTTAGTCGCAGCGTGTAGGTATTGGGAGGAGTGCAGAGGGGTGACCCTCATGTATATACTACAGAGACTGTAGGTCCTGGTCTCCACTATTCAGGTGACCCAAGGAGAACAGTTCGTGGCCTGACCTCACAGAGGTGGTTGGTGCTCTGAATGTTCTGGCTGTGTGGTATGGATGGAGTTTTGAAGTTGCAGGCTGTGTCCCACCTAGTCCAGGCCGAGATAAATTGTATGATGTCATCAGTACAACCACAGTAGGCTGTGCTAACAACCCACCCCTTTCCTATGAGCAGACATCTTGGGGAGCTACGGTCTTGGATCATCACTGGGACATAAGCACAAGTCCAGGCTATCCCTGTCCTATAGATTTCCCCGCTGATGGTTTCTGGAGTTGTGACTCTTGCAGCTTCTGTTGATTTCTCCATCTTTCCTTGTGTTTCAGTGTATGAATCCGTTGGTGTGCGGAGACCCCAATGCCTTTCTCGGAGTCGCCCTTCAGCTGCAGCCTGCTTGATGCTCTCTTCTACCTGAGTTGTGTTCTGGTCTTTCCATCATACTGGTTCATCGATCGCCTCCTGTCCTGCGTGGTCCCCACCAGTGTAGAGCGCTCTGGTGGTGCTGCACTGAGGTTCCTGTGCCTGCTCTTCGGAGTGCCGCTCTTCCTGCTCCTCTTTATACTCTCTTTACCCCTTTGTTTTTTTGGTCTTCTGCTATGGGCTCCCCTCCACCAGGTTCGCCGTCCATTCAGCTATCAGCGATCTGTGAATTCCCGGGATCCTCCAGAGAGAACCATCACTGGTGACTGCTCCTACATCTTCGTCAGTGCCAATCTATGTCTCTTACCAGACGGCTTAGCTCGTTTCAGTAACCTGAGCCACACACAACGTCGGGTCACCAGCATATCCAAGCTTCTGTGTGCTCCTCCAGAGCTGCACCAAGAGAAAGGCGAGGATGCATTGCCCATATGTAGCACTGAGGATGTCCTGCCCATGATTGAGAGGGTGGCCAGAGGAGAAAAGGACGGCCCATTTGAGGTTTCTGTGGATTTCCCACAAAATGCAGACTTTATATGTCTACAGGAGGTATTCGATGGACGAGCCTCCCGAAAACTGCGCCGGTGCCTTGGCGCCTCCTTCCCCTATATCCTGTATGATGTCGGCCCTTCAGGTCCTCAGGGTTGCAGCTTCAAGTTCTTTAACAGCGGATTATTCCTGGCCAGCCGACACCCACCATTGAATGCCAAGTACTATATCTACCCGAATGCGCGTGGGGAGGATGCGTTAGCATCCAAAGGCCTCCTGTGCGTTAAGGTAATGTGGTCAGTATGGAGGGAGATGACTGAAGTCACAATACAGTGCTATATGCAATTACATATGTACAAGATTTAACTCTTACATCTCAGCGAGGCCAGTGTAACCACACAGCTATGTAGATCTACTTCCAAACATGGTGCCCTCCGGTAGTGACCGTAGGTAGCGCAATGCAGGGCACTAGTCTGTAGTCTCTCCCGGGACGTGGAACAAGCAATCGCCTCTACGTTTTCTCAGCCTGTGATGTGGTTTGTGCCTGCAGGTTCACCTGGGGACCACAGAACAGAGACAAAGCATTGTGGGATATATGAACTGCACCCATCTCCACGCACCAGAGAGTAAGTACAGTCTGACCCACCAGCAGGGGGCGCACATAAATTGTGTCTGTACTGGAAGCTCCTTGGGTCATAGACCATGATAGACCATAGATAGACTGTATATTTGTGACCGGTGAGGTGCAGAGCGATGGGACATTCAGTGTGGAAACTTCTGGTAAATCGCCATTAGATCTCGTTTCTACATTGGCTAGAAAGAATGATCTTTCCTCCTTTAGCCGCACATTTGCCTTGTTAGCGCCAGATAGCGTCCATACACTAAGTGTTCTCTACATGTCTGGGTGGTGTCCTCTCCCTCTGCGCTACCTACATGTCTGGGTGGTGTCCTCTCCCTCTGTGCTCTCTACATGTCTGGGTGGTGTCCTCTCCCTCTGTGCTCTCTACATGTCTGGGTGGTGTCCTCTCCCTCTGCTCTCTCTACATGTCTGGGTGGTGTCCTCTCCCTCTGCGCTCTCTACATGTCTGGGTGGTGTCCTCTCCCTCTGCGCTCTCTACATGTCTGGGTGGTGTCCTCTCCCTCTGTGCTCTCTACATGTCTGGGTGGTGTCCTCTCCCTCTGCGCTCTCTACATGTCTGGGTGGTGTCCTCTCCCTCTGTGCTCTCTACATGTCTGGGTGGTGTCCTCTCCCTCTGCGCTCTCTACATGTCTGGGTGGTGTCCTCTCCCTCTGTGGTGTCTACATGTCTGGGTGGTGTCCTCTCCCTCTGCGCTCTCTACATGTCTGGGTGGTGTCCTCTCCCTCTGCGCTCTCTACATGTCTGGGTGGTGTCCTCTCCCTCTGTGCTCTCTACATGTCTGGGTGGTGTCCTCTCCCTCTGCGCTCTCTACATGTCTGGGTGGTGTCCTCTCCCTCTGCGCTCTCTACATGTCTGGGTGGTGTCCTCTCCCTCTGCTCTCTCTACATGTCTGGGTGGTGTCCTCTCCCTCTGCGCTCTCTACATGTCTGGGTGGTGTCCTCTCCCTCTGTGGTGTCTACATGTCTGGGTGGTGTCCTCTCCCTCTGCGCTCTCTACATGTCTTGGTGGTGTCCTCTCCCTCTGTGGTGTCTACATGTCTGGGTGGTGTCCTCTCCCTCTGTGTTCTCTACATGTCTGAGTGGTGTCCTCTCCCTCTGCGCTCTCTACATGTCTGGGTGGTGTCCTCTCCCTCTGCGCTCTCTACATGTCTGGGTGGTGTCCTCTCCCTCTGCGCTCTCTACATGTCTGGGTGGTGTCCTCTCCCTCTGTGGTGTCTACATGTCTGGGTGGTGTCCTCTCCCTCTGCGCTCTCTACATGTCTTGGTGGTGTCCTCTCCCTCTGCGCTCTCTACATGTCTGGGTGGTGTCCTCTCCCTCTGTGTTCTCTACATGTCTGAGTGGTGTCCTCTCCCTCTGCGCTCTCTACATGTCTGGGTGGTGTCCTCTCCCTCTGCGCTCTCTACATGTCTGGGTGGTGTCCTCTCCCTCTGCGCTCTCTACATGTCTGGGTGGTGTCCTCTCCCTCTGCGCTCTCTACATGTCTGGGTGGTGTCCTCTCCCTCTGCGCTCTCTACATGTCTGGGTGGTGTCCTCTCCCTCTTCGCTCTCTACATGTCTGGGTGGTGTCCTCTCCCTCTGCGCTCTCTACATGTCTGGGTGGTGTCCCTCTCCCTCTGCGCTCTCTACATGTCTGGGTGGTGTCCTCTCCCTCTGCGCTCTCTACATGTCTGGGTGGTGTCCTCTCCCTCTGCGCTCTCTACATGTCTGGGTGGTGTCCTCTCCCTCTGCGCTCTCTACATGTCTGGGTGGTGTCCTCTCCCTCTGTGCTCTCTACATGTCTGGGTGGTGTCCTCTCCCTCTGCTCTCTCTACATGTCTGGGTGGTGTCCTCTCCCTCTGCGCTCTCTACATGTCTGGGTGGTGTCCTCTCCCTCTGTGCTCTGTACATGTCTGGGTGGTGTCCTCTCCCTCTGTGGTGTCTACATGTCTGGGTGGTGTCCTCTCCCTCTGCGCTCTCTACATGTCTGGGTGGTGTCCTCTCCCTCTGTGGTGTCTACATGTCTGGGTGGTGTCCTCTCCCTCTGCGCTCTCTACATGTCTTGGTGGTGTCCTCTCCCTCTGTGGTGTCTACATGTCTGGGTGGTGTCCTCTCCCTCTGTGTTCTCTACATGTCTGAGTGGTGTCCTCTCCCTCTGCGCTCTCTACATGTCTGGGTGGTGTCCTCTCCCTCTGCGCTCTCTACATGTCTGGGTGGTGTCCTCTCCCTCTGCGCTCTCTACATGTCTGGGTGGTGTCCTCTCCCTCTGCGCTCTCTACATGTCTGGGTTGTGTCCTCTCCCTCTGCGCTCTCTACATGTCTGGGTGGTGTCCTCTCCCTCTGCGCTCTCTACATGTCTGGGTGGTGTCCTCTCCCTCTGCGCTCTCTACATGTCTGGGTGGTGTCCTCTCCCTCTGCGCTCTCTACATGTCTGGGTGGTGTCCTCTCCCTCTGCGCTCTCTACATGTCTGGGTGGTGTCCTCTCCCTCTGCGCTCTCTACATGTCTGGGTGGTGTCCTCTCCCTCTGTGGTGTCTACATGTCTGGGTGGTGTCCTCTCCCTCTGCGCTCTCTACATGTCTGGGTGGTGTCCTCTCCCTCTGTGCTCTCTACATGTCTGGGTGGTGTCCTTTCCCTCTGCGCTCTCTACATGTCTGGGTGGTGCCTCTCCCTCTACGCTCTCTACATGTCTGGGTGGTGCCTCGCCCTCTGTGCTCTCTACATGTCTGGCTGGTGTCCTCTCCCTCTGTGCTCTCTACATGTCTGGGTGGTGTTACCTTCCCTCTCATGTTGTCTACATGTCAGGGGGAGAAGGACAGCGCCCACTCATATGTTTACTGCATGTCTGGTTGGTGTCCCCTTCTCCTGTGTTGTCTCTGGGGGTGGTGCTATGGACCATTGATCAGACATCTCTATCTCTGTGTGTCTAGGTGATGCCACCGTACACTGTGATGAGATATCCCACCATATCCTGTGATCACACATCCCCCTCTTTCTCTTTATCTGGGTAATATCACTAAATCGGTCATATCCGTGTCCTCTAAAATGAGCGGCTTCTATGTTCAGTGGTGAGGATTGACACTCCATATGCTTGGAACAGTCATGATCTAATATGGTGTGACTGCTCAGGAATGTTGATCTGAAATGGGGGTGTTGGATAGGGAGTTATGATAGGATGTCAGTTGTGGTCATTGGGTATGGTGTGACGGATGAGGAGTGGTGGTCAGATAAGCTGTGATGTGAGGAACTGGTGGTGGTTGGAAATGATGTCATGGGTGAGGTGTGATTGTTGGATATGATATGATGGATCAATGACTCATTGATGTGGTAGATGAGGAGTGACGGTCGTTTGGTATGATGTAGTGGATGAGGAGTGTTGGCCGTTGGGTATGATGTGGATGAGGAGTGACGGTCGTTGGGTATGATGTGGATGAGGAGTAAAGGCCGTTGGGTATGATGTGACTGATGAGGAGTGATGGCCGTTGGGTATGATGTGATGGGTGAGGAGTGACGGTCATTGTGTATGATGTGGTGGATGAGGAGTGACGACTGCTGGATATGATGTGACGGGTGAGGAGTGACGGTCATTGTGTATGATGTGGTGGATGAGAAGTGACGACTGCTGGGTATGATGTGATGGCCGTTGGGTATGATGTGACAGGTGAGGAGTGACGATTGCTGGGTGAGGAGTGACGGTCGTTAGGTACGATGTGGTGGATGAGGAGTGATAGCCATTGGGTATGATGTGCTGAATGAGGAGTGACGGTCGGTGGGTATGATGTGACGGATATTGGCTGTGATGTAAAGGTTGAGGAGTGACGGTCGTTGGGTATGTTGCGGTGAATGAGGAGTGATGGCCATTGGGTTTGATGTGGTGGATGAGGAGTGACGGTCTGTAGGTATGATGTGACAGATGAGAAGTGACGGATGTTGGCTGTGATATAAAGGTTGAGGAGTGACGGTCGTTGGGTATCATGTGGGGGAGGAGGAGTGATGGCCATTGGGTATTATGTGACGGTCTGTGAGTATGATGTGATGGGTGAGTAGTGATGGTCGTTGGGTATGAAGTGGTGGATGAGGAGTGACGACTGCTGGGTATGATGTGATGGCCATTGGGTATGATGTAACGTATAAGGAGTGACGGCCGTTGTGTATGATGTGACAGATGAGGAGTGATGGTTGTTGGGTATGATGAGACAAATGTTGGCTGTGATGTAAAGGTTGAGGAGTGACGACTGTTGGGTATGATGTGATGGCCGTTGGGTATGATGTGAGGATGAAGAGTGACGATCGTTAGGTATGATGTGATGGCCGTTGGGTATGATGTGACGGATGAGGCGTGACGGTCGTTGGGTATGATGTGGTGGATGAGGAGTGATGGCCGTTGGGTGTGATGTGACGGTTGTTGGATATGATGTTATGGATGAGGAGTGACAGTTGTTAGGTATGATGTGACGAATGTTGGCTGTGATGTAAAGGTTGAGGAGTGACAGCCATTGGGTGTGATGTGGTGCATGAGGAGTGACAACTGCTGGGTATGATGTGATGGTCGTTGGGTATGGTGTGGTGAATGAGGAGTGATGGTCGTTGGGTATGATGTGGTGAATGAGGAGTGTTGGCCGTTGGGTATGATGTAACGGATGAGGAGTGACGACTGCTGGGTATGATGTGGTGGCTGTTGCATATGATGTGACTGATGAGGAGTGATGGCCGTTGGGCGTGATGTGGTGCATGAGGAGTGACGACTGCTGGGTATGATGTGATGGTCGTTGGGTATGATGTAACGGATGAGGAGTGACTGCTGGGTATGATGTGGTGACCGTTGGGTATGATGTGATGGTCGTTGGGTATGATGTGATGGATGAGGAGTAAAGGCCATTGGGTATGGTGTAACAGATGAGTGATGGATGAGGAGTGACTGTCGTTGGGTATGATGTGTTGGATGAGAAGTGACGACTGCTGGGTATGATGTGGTGGCCGTTGGGTATGATGTGATGGTCATTGGGTATGATGTGATGGATGAGGAGTGACGACTGCTGGGTATGATGTGATGGATGAGGAGTGACGACTGCTGGGTATGATGTGATGGTTGTTGGGTATGATGTGATGGATGAGGAGTGATGGCCATTGGGTATGGTGTAACAGATGAGTGATGGATGAGGAGTGACAGCCGTTGGGTATGATGTGATGGATGAGGAGTGACGACTTCTGGGTATGATGTGGTGGCCGTTGGGTATGATGTGATGGATGAGGAGTGATGGCCGTTGGGTATGGTGTAACAGATGAGTGATGGATGAGAAGTGACGGTCGTTGGGTATGGTGTGATGGATGAGGAGTGACGACTGCTGGGTATGATGTGATGGATGAGGAGTGACGGTCGTTGGGTATGATGTGATGGATGAGGAGTGACGACTTCTGAGTATGATGTGGTGGCCGTTGGGTATGATGTGATGGATGAGGAGTAAAGGCCATTGGGTATGGTGTAACAGATGAGTGATGGATGAGGAGTGACAGCCGTTGGGTATGGTGTGATGGATGAGGAGTGACGACTGCTGGGTATGATGTGATGGATGAGGAGTGACGGTCGTTGGGTATGATGTGATGGATGAGGAGTGACGACTTCTGGGTATGATGTGGTGGCCGTTGGGTATGATGTGATGGATGAGGAGTAAAGGCCATTGGGTATGGTGTAACAGATGAGTGATGGATGAGGAGTGACAGCCGTTGGGTATGATGTGATGGATGAGGAGTGACGACTGCTGGGTATGATGTGGCCGTTGGGTATGATGTGATGGTTGTTGGGTATGATGTGATGGATGAGGAGTGACGACTGCTGGGTATGATGTGATGGATGAGCAGTGACGGTCGTTGGGTATGATGTGATGGATGAGGAGTGACGACTTCTGGGTATGATGTGGTGGCCGTTGGGTATGATGTGATGGATGAGGAGTAAAGGCCTTTGGGTATGGTGTAACAGATGAGTGATGGATGAGAAGTGACGGTCGTTGGGTATGGTGTAATAGATGAGTGATGGATGGCACGGTACATGTATGTTTCGTACAGTGACAGCTATGCTCTCCTCTGACTACATGTTTCTGTCTCCGTGTGTCAGGCGATGCCGCCATACGCTGTGACCAGATGTCTCTCATCCTCCAGTGGGTGTCTGACTTCCAGGCTGAGAACTCTCAGGACGGAGAACTTGTAGCCTTTGATGTTCTCTGTGGAGATCTCAACTTTGACAACTGCTCTAAAGGTATGACATGTCCTCCCGGAGGTTGGTGGGGTCATAGCTGCTGCATCACACTGTATGGACCTGCAAGGCGGGCATCAGACCCATCCCACCAGGGCACGGTCCTACACCACAACCTGTATGACCCAAAGTGACTGAGAGACAGGACACCGATCATTAGTGACAGATACTCCAGATAATAAATCCAGTGAGCGGACAATTCATATTAGCAGTATATACTGACACGCTAATCCCTGTATGCTAAGCTGGTGCACTATATAATTTACATCTAGTTGTAGCATTATCAATATGTCATCCAGTATCAACCAGTAACCCCTGACCACATAGGGTTAATAGATTCTATATAGTATATATAATTTGTGTCTGTATATACTCCTTCCATATCTGCTGTCATTATGTGATGGTGGCCTGTTCTGTTTTTGAGGGCCTTGTGTGTCAGTATAAACTGCTGGTATGAATTGTATTCTGTAGTTACAGACATGGAGCTGACCTGGTTACATAATGTGCTGCGTATTCTGTGCACTGGAGGTTTTATCATTCATCTGTACTGTAGGTGGCGCTATAGTGATGGATAGGTTATAGGTGTATGCTTAGTGGCTGGGGGTCATGTAGGTGGCGCTATAGTGATGGATAGGTTATAGGTGTGTGCTTAGTGGCCGGGGGTCATGTAGGTGGCGCTATAGTGATGGATAGGTTATAGGTGTGTGCTTAGTGGCCGGGGGTCATGTAGGTGGCGCTATAGTGATGGATAGGTTATAGGTGTGTGCTTAGTGGCTGGGGGTCATGTAGGTGGCGCTATAGTGATGGATAGGTTATAGGTGTGTGCTTAGTGGCTGGGGTCATGTAGGTGGCGCTATAGTGATGGATAGGTTATAGGTGTATGCTTAGTGGCCGGGGGTCATGTAGGTGGTGCTATAGTGATGGATAGGTTATAGGTGTGTGCTTAGTGGCCGGGGGTCATGTAGGTGGCGCTATAGTGATGGATAGGTTATAGGTGTGTGCTTAGTGGCCGGGGGTCATGTAGGTGGCGCTATAGTGATGGATAGGTTATAGGTGTGTGCTTAGTGGCCGGGGGTCATGTAGGTGGCGCTATAGTGATGGATAGGTTATAGGTGTGTGCTTAGTGGCCGGGGGTCATGTAGGTGGCGCTATAGTGATGGATAGGTTATAGGTGTGTGCTTAGTGGCCTGGGGTCATGTAGGTGGCGCTATAGTGATGGATAGGTTATAGGTGTGTGCTTAGTGGCCGGGGGTCATGTAGGTGGCGCTATAGTGATGGATAGGTTATAGGTGTGTGCTTAGTGGCCGGGGGGTCATGTAGGTGGCGCTATAGTGATGGATAGGTTATAGGTGTGTGCTTAGTGGCCGGGGGTCATGTAGGTGGCGCTGTAGTGATGGATAGGTTATAGGTGTGTGCTTAGTGGCCGGGGGTCATGTAGGTGGCGCTATAGTGATGGATAGGTTATAGGTGTGTGCTTAGTGGCCGGGGGTCATGTAGGTGGCGCTATAGTGATGGATAGGTTATAGGTGTGTGCTTAGTGGCCGGGGGTCATGTAGGTGGCGCTATAGTGATGGATAGGTTATAGGTGTGTGCTTAGTGGCCGGGGGTCATGTAGGTGGCGCTATAGTGATGGATAGGTTATAGGTGTGTGCTTAGTGGCCGGGGGGTCATGTAGGTGGCGCTATAGTGATGGATAGGTTATAGGTGTGTGCTTAGTGGCCGGGGGTCATGTAGGTGGCGCTATAGTGATGGATAGGTTATAGGTGTGTGCTTAGTGGCCGGGGGTCATGTAGGTGGCGCTATAGTGATGGATAGGTTATAGGTGTGTGCTTAGTGGCCGGGGGTCATGTAGGTGGCGCTGTAGTGATGGATAGGTTATAGGTGTGTGCTTAGTGGCCGGGGGTCATGTAGGTGGCGCTATAGTGATGGATAGGTTATAGGTGTGTGCTTAGTGGCCGGGGGTCATGTAGGTGGCGCTATAGTGATGGATAGGTTATAGGTGTGTGCTTAGTGGCCGGGGGTCATGTAGGTGGCGCTATAGTGATGGATAGGTTATAGGTGTGTGCTTAGTGGCCGGGGGTCATGTAGGTGGCGCTATAGTGATGGATAGGTTATAGGTGTGTGCTTAGTGGCCGGGGGTCATGTAGGTGGCGCTATAGTGATGGATAGGTTATAGGTGTGTGCTTAGTGGCCGGGGGTCATGTAGGTGGCGCTATAGTGATGGATAGGTTATAGGTGTGTGCTTAGTGGCCGGGGGTCATGTAGGTGGCGCTATAGTGATGGATAGGTTATAGGTGTGTGCTTAGTGGCCGGGGGTCATGTAGGTGGCGCTATAGTGATGGATAGGTTATAGGTGTGTGCTTAGTGGCCGGGGGTCATGTAGGTGGCGCTATAGTGATGGATAGGTTATAGGTGTGTGCTTAGTGGCCGGGGGTCATGTAGGTGGCGCTATAGTGATGGATAGGTTATAGGTGTGTGCTTAGTGGCCGGGGGTCATGTAGGTGGCGCTATAGTGATGGATAGGTTATAGGTGTGTGCTTAGTGGCCGGGGGTCATGTAGGTGGCGCTATAGTGATGGATAGGTTATAGGTGTGTGCTTAGTGGCCGGGGGTCATGTAGGTGGCGCTATAGTGATGGATAGGTTATAGGTGTGTGCTTAGTGGCCGGGGGTCATGTAGGTGGCGCTATAGTGATGGATAGGTTATAAGTGTGTGCTTAGTGGCCGGGGGTCATGTAGGTGGCGCTATAGTGATGGATAGGTTATAGGTGTGCTTAGTGGCCGGGGGTCATGTAGGTGGCGCTGTAGTGATGGATAGGTTATAGGTGTGTGCTTAGTGGCCGGGGGTCATGTAGGTGGCGCTATAGTGATGGATAGGTTATAGGTGTGTGCTTAGTGGCCGGGGGTCATGTAGGTGGCGCTGTAGATTGGGTAATAGGAGCCACATCCTGGATCTCGGGTTTATTCGCCTCTCGTGTCTCACGTGTCGTGATGTCGTGTCTTTTATCCGCAGATGACTGCCTGGAGCAGAAGCACAAGTTATTCTCTATGTATACAGATCCCTGCAGAGACTGCGCAGGGCGAGAGCGGCCCGGGGCCATGGGTGAGTACAGAGAAGTTGTCAGACACCCCCCTCCCCCCCCACCGACTGTATAGCTGAGGCCGCACTGCTGAGCCTTGTAGTGCTCTGTTCTAAGTACTGACATCCTGTGCAAAAGGAAACAGTATATATGTATATGTAGGGGGGAGGCAGCAGCGTGTATATACACTGTGTAACATATGTTAGTCCAGACTGCAAATGTCCCTCTGATACATCTCAGGGAAGAGAACTGGGACAAATGTTCTTCAGCTCTGCTGTGTCACCGGAGTAGCAGAGTTACATCCACAGCGAGTCAGTGTAGTGTGTGTGTATAACAAGTGTGTATGTATGTTATATATATATATATATATACAGTACAGACCAAAAGTTTGGACGCACCTTCTCATTCCAAGAGTTTTCTGTATTTTCATGGCTATAAAAATTGTAGATTCACACTGAAGGCATCAAAACTATGAATTAGCACATGTGGAATTATATACTTACCAAAAAGTGTGACACAACTGAAAATATGTCTTATATTCTAGGTTCTTCTAAGTAGCCACCTTTTGCTTTGATTACTGCTTTGCACACTCTTGGCATTCTCTTGATGAGCTTCAAGAGGTAGTCACCTGAAATGGTCTTCCAACAGTCTTGAAGGAGTTCCCAGAGATGCTTAGCACTTGTTGGCCCTTTTGCCTTCACTCTGCGGTCCAGCTCACCCCAAACCATCTGGATTGGGTTCAGGTCTGGTGACTGTGGAGGCCAGGTCATCTGGCGTAGCACTCCATCACTCTCCTTCTTGGTCACATAGCCCTTACACAGTCTGGAGGTGTTTGGGGTCATTGTCCTGTTGGTCCAACTAAACGCAAACCGGATGGAATAGCATGCCGCTGCAAGATGCTGTGGTAACCATGCTGGTTCAGAATAAATCCCCACCAGTGTCACCAGCAAAGCCCCCCCACACCATCACACCTCCTCCTCCATGCGTCACGGTGGGAACCAGGCATGTAGAGTCCATTCGTTCATCTCAAATTTGGACTCATCAGACCAAAGCCCAGATTTCCACAGGTCTAATGTCCATTCCTTGTGTTCTTCTTGTGCTTGTTGCCTGTCCTTAGCAGTGGTTTCCTAGCAGCTATTTTACCATGAAGGCCTGCTGCACACAGTCTCCTCTTACCAGTTGTTGTAGAGATGTGTCTGCTGCTGGAACTCTGTGTGGCATTGACCTGGTCGCTAATCTGAGCTGCTGTTAACCTGCGATTTCTGAGGCTGGTGACTCGGATGAACTTATCCTCCGCAGCAGAGGTGACTCTTGGTCTTCCTTTCCTGGGGCGGTCCTCATGTGAGCCAGTTTCTTTGTAGCGCTTGATGGTTTTGGCCATTGCACTTGGGGACACTATCAAAGTTTTCCCAATTTTTCGGACTGACTGACCTTCATTTCTTAAAGTAATGATGGCCACTCGTTTTTCTTTACTTAGCTGCTTTTTTCTTGCCATAATACAAATTCTAACACTCCATTCAGTAGGACTATCAGCTGTGTATCCACCTGACTTCTGAACAACACAACTGATGGTCCCAACCCCATTTATAAGGCAAGAAATCCCACTTATTAAACCTGACAGGGCACACCTGTGAAGTGAAAACCATTTCAGGTGACTACCTCTTGTAGCTCCTCAAGAGAATGCCAAAAGTGTGCAAAGCAGTAATCAAAGCAAAAGGCGGCTACTTTGAAGAACCTAGAATATAAGACATATTTTCAGTTGTGTCACACTGTTTTGGTAAGTATATAATTCCACATGTGTTACTTCATAGTTTTGATGCCTTCAGTGGGAATCTACAATTTTTATAGTCATGAAAATACAGAAAACTCTTGGAATGAGAAGGTGTGTCCAAACTTTTGGTCTGTACTGTATGTATATATCTATCTATACCCCTCTATATATATCTATCTATACCCCTCTATATATATATATCTCCATACCCCTATATATAGATCCATACCCCTCTATATATATATATATGTGTGTGTAGAGAGAGATATATATATATATGTGTGTGTGTGTGTGTGTAGAGAGAGAGATATATATATATGTTCAGGTTTGAGGGGTAAACTATATGAAGGGTCAGGGGGGAGGGCTATCCTCTCATAGCTGTCCTTTTGTATTTATCAGGTTACATTGTATTGGTTGTCGTAGTCGGGGGAGGGCTGTCCTCTCTCGTTGAGGCTTCTCCATTTCTATCCCACCTGGATGTAGTGGTCCTCTGTGCAGGATCGGGCCCACATTATAATCTACACTTCCTGTTATAATAGTGCTCGTCCTGTCTATCCTCTACACCGTGATACAGCAGAGCTGAAGCAGCTTGGTCTGTGGACTGGGGGGTGCAGAGTAATGGTAGTATCAGTGGGGCCATATTCTGCCCAGTGCTACTCCAGCTCAGTCTGGTTTGGATCCCTCCTCCTGCTCCCCCGTCCTCCATAGTCCGGTGTCCTCCATAGTCGGGTGTCCTCCATAGTCCGGTGTCCTCCATAGTCCGATGTCCTCCATAGTCCGGTGTCCTCCATAGTCCGGTGTCCTCCATAGTCCGATGTCCTCCATAGTCCGGTGTCCTCCATAGTCCGGTGGCCTCCATAGTCCGGTGGCCTCCATAGTCCGGTGTCCTCCATAGTCGGGTGTCCTCCATAGTCCGGTGTCCTCCATAGTCCGGTGGCCTCCATAGTCCGGTGTCCTCCATAGTCCGGTGTCCTCCATAGTCCGGTGTCCTCCATAGTCCGGTGTCCTCCATAGTCCGGTGGCCTCCATAGTCCGGGTGTCCTCCATAGTCTGGTGTCCTCCATAGTCGGGTGTCCTCCATAGTCGGGTGTCCTCCATAGTCCGGTGTCCTCCATAGTCCGGTGTCCTCCATAGTCCGGTGGCCTCCATAGTCCGGTGTCCTCCATAGTCCGGTGGCCTCCATAGTCGGGTGTCCTCCATAGTCCGGTGTCCTCCATAGTCGGGTGTCCTCCATAGTCCGGTGTCCTCCATAGTCTGGTGTCCTCCATAGTCCGATGTCCTCCATAGTCCGGTGTCCTCCATAGTCCGGTGTCCTCCATAGTCCGGTGTCCTCCATAGTCCGGTGTCCTCAATAGTCCGGTGGCCTCCATAGTCCGGTGTCCTCCATAGTCCGGTGTCCTCCATAGTCCGGTGTCCTCCATAGTCCGGTGGCCTCCATAGTCGGGTGTCCTCCATAGTCCGGTGGCCTCCATAGTCGGGTGTCCTCCATAGTCGGGTGTCCTCCATAGTCGGGTGTCCTCCATAGTCGGGTGTCCTCCATAGTCCGGTGGCCTCCATAGTCGGGTGTCCTCCATAGTCGGGTGTCCTCCATAGTCCGGTGTCCTCCATAGTCCGGTGTCCTCCATAGTCGGGTGTCCTCCATAGTCGGGTGTCCTCCATAGTCGGGTGTCCTCCATAGTCGGGTGTCCTCCATAGTCGGGTGTCCTCCATAGTCGGGTGTCCTCCATAGTCCGGTGGCCTCCATAGTCCGGTGGCCTCCATAGTCCGGTGTCCTCCATAGTCCGGTGTCCTCCATAGTCCGGTGTCCTCCATAGTCCGGTGGCCTCCATAGTCCGGTGTCCTCCATAGTCCGGTGGCCTCCATAGTCCGGTGTCCTCCATAGTCCGGTGTCCTCCATAGTCCGGTGTCCTCCATAGTCCGGTGTCCTCCATAGTCGGGTGTCCTCCATAGTCCGTTGTCCTCCATAGTCCGGTGTCCTCCATAGTCCGGTGTCCTCCATAGTCGGGTGTCCTCCATAGTCCGGTGTCCTCCATAGTCCGGTGTCCTCCATAGTCGGGTGTCCTCCATAGTCCGGTGTCCTCCATAGTCCGGTGGCCTCCATAGTCCGGTGGCCTCCATAGTCCGGTGTCCTCCATAGTCCGATGTCCCCTCCTGTCAGTGATGGCCGCCCTTTTGCCTCCCCAGGGACCCTCCTCCGACAGGAGCTTCTGTACCACGAAGCTGTGAACACTCCAGCCAGCCTGAAGAGGTGAGTGATGGTAATGATGGACTGGCCCACTACACCCATCATCCCCGCCTCATGTGTGGTCTCCTGTTGTTATAGCACGCTCCAGTCTGATAGTGAGCGCCGGCTGTACGTGGCTTCACCACTACCTCAGGATGATGGCGGTGCCGAGCACTGGACAGGACGGCGCATTGACTACATTCTGTACAGAGAGGCGGACACTCGGCTACCAGTGGTGAGTATCTGACCAGCAGCTGCCCTGGACGACCCTGTGGGTGGAGAGGAGCAGCTCAGCCCCATAGTCTACCAGCCCGTGCTCTACACATTCTCCGGGACCATTTGTCTGGGTGTCCATATTGAACGCTGTAGCTGATGGTTACCCCTCACTGGGTGCAGGCTCCCCAGAACCATTGGTTCCCCCTGTGTGGGCAGATCTGGGGTGTACACTGTGATGTAGTCAGACTAGTCTATAGCCTGGGGTGTTCCCCCATATTCCCACCTGCAGACCCTGTCCTAGGATCCCCGATTCATTGTGTCTGCTTCTTTATGGGGCACTCCACTATATAATATTATATATATGTATGTCATCAGCTGGCCTGATACTGGAGGTTGGGTGTCAGGCAGGAGACCGGAGGTTTATCCCCATTATAATATGGCTATGCCCCCCTGGTGTTGTGGAGTTCCCCTTTAAGCCTCCCCGCTCTGTTCTTGTTTGCAGGTTGTAGACAAGGTCCAGTTTGTCACACGACTGGCCGGCCTCTCGGATCACGTCCCTGTCTCTCTGCGCTTGTCGTCCTCGCTCTCGGAGAACAGTGACCTGTGATTGGCTGCGGTGGGCCCCTGGATGCAGATACCTTACTGAGGGCCGGTGAATATGCGGTGGGCCCCTGGACTCAGATACCTCACTGAGGGCCGCTGAATGGTCACATGACCCCTGTCATTAATGAAATAAAATGTTTGATACGAGGCGTGTTTGTCATGTGATCAGCGGAGGACCCATAGACTGTAATACTGAAACCGGGCAGGACTTTTCTCTCCGGTGATTTATGGCGGTTTCTGACAACTGATGTGAACTTGGCCTTAGTTTTGGGTTTGGCTCAGTAACATGATAAGCTGCTTAACCCCCCTCCCCTACGGTTCACCCCGAGCAGCACATATTCAGGGACACTGTAACTTTAAATGGCGGCAGGGGTTAGAGCCGCGATCTCACAAACGCTCTATTGTGTGTATACAGTATATACGCACATATATAATCGTTCCTATACGTCTTGCGGCAGCACAGAAGGGTCTTTGTCCCCGCCTCTAACTCCTCCCAGGACTGCGGGCTGAGGGGTTATTTTAGACAGGTTTTTTGACCCTATAGCCTAGGCTACATCTGAGGGGCTCTCAGGGGCTTATTTTTAGCACCTGGAAGATTCCTCCGTGTAGGAGATGAGGCATGCTGTAATCTTAGCTCGGATGATGTTCTCCCCATGTGCTGCCGGATCCGCCATTCCTCCTGGTCCGTGATTGCCGGCGCGTCCTCTTCAGCGCGTGCGCGAGAAAGAGATCCGGAGCCTTAAAAGAAACTTACCGAAGACACCAGCTATGCAGCATGGGGATTCTCGGAGGTAAGATTGACGTCACGAAGAGTATAGCTTGTATCCATGCGTGGGGGAGCAGGCTGCTGACATGAGGGCTGGTGTGTGGCCCTCGGACTGTTAAGGTATTTCCTGGGGCCCTTTTCTCTGCTAAGTAGAATTTGTTCTTAAAGAGGACCTTGCACGTTCTCTGGCACTGGCGGTTTTATATACCGCTGAGAAGCTGACAGTGCGGTAGTTTCGGTAGTTCCCTTCACCGTCAGAACCGGAAACTTCCAAATAATTTTTAGGCTTTTTAAGACACAAATTTAAAAATTATTTTTTTGTCTCAAGAAAAGGTACAAAAATTCCAATCCGCGGTAAGATTTTTGATCAACATCCCCTTTTCTACAATTCATCTAAGAAGCCTCTGGGGTTATTAACTCTATAGGTGCGGTTTGTGGGCTTTGATCCACAGTCGCAACTCCGGCACAAGATGCTTCATCATTGGAATGGAGATCAGGAAAAAATAAGCATCAGTCAAGCAACAAGAACAGACCTAAAATGGTGGCTCGAGCCACGGAATTTGGAGAGAAGGAAAAGTTTTCAGTTTGTAGAATCTTAAGATGCTTCTTTAAGAGGTTGGGGTGGTCCTCTACTGACCTGGGCTCAGGGAGTATGGTGCAGAGAGGACGCACGTCAGTCTTCACACTTTCGAGAGATGAAAGCGGTCAGGATGACTCTCCTGCATTTCAAATTTGTCCCAATTCAGGCAACTTGGCCGTCGCTTATTATCGGAACAAGGAGTAGAAGGCTGAAGATCTATCGAGCGACAGAATCTGCTGGACTTAAGAGCTCTGCATATAAGAGGATCTCTGAATACCAGAGCGGATCTTCTGAGCCGGACAAGGCTCAAACCATCGGAATGGGAGCTAAATCTCAAGTATTTCCATCTAACAGACAAGGAGATCCCAGATATGGATCTGATGGCAACCAGGAACAATACAAAGCAGCCAATGATCGCCCTTACGCAGTGGACGCGTTCTCCCTGAGTTGGAGACAAATTTCTTTACATCTTTCCTCCAATCCAGATAATGCAGCAACTTCTACAGCAGATCCAGACAGAGGGCCCCTCACTGATATTAATGGCACTTTTGTGGCCCCGCAGGGCTGGTTTCTTCTATTGTTTAAAACTTTGAACAAAGAGCATTGGCCTCTTCTTCATTGTCCAGATTTACTAATTCAGAAAGGTCTTTTTCATCCAGATCTGAAGAAGCTCCATCTCTCAGCCTGGCTTTTGAAAGGTCAAGACTAAACGAGGCTTATCTACAGTGATGATCAATACCTTCATGGCAGCTCGTAAGGAGTCCACAAATATCATAAGATCTGGTCCAGGTTCTCTTCCTGGCTGAGTAGCTCAGAGTTTCAGTCTGTAGAAATCTCCAGCATCTTACAATTTCTGCAAGACGGGTTTCATAAAGGTCTCAAAGTTAATACCCTTACGGTACACATGACAGCCATCAATGCCGTGACCAGTGGTACATTTTCTGGCCGTCCAGTAATTAAAGCAATTACAAATCTGAGACCAGAAGTAAAACCTCCAGTACCGATCTCGGATTTATCTGTTGTCCTTAACAGCAGGCCGTCTCATCAAGAAATAGAGCTAACGGCTGTCCTGTGAGGTAATGGCTACTAAGAAGACTACATCTGTGAAGAGACTAGAAGGATTACAGGCCTTATCCTCTAGGAGACCGTATTTAAGACTCTTGCCTAATGGATTCCTTCTTACATCTCTACCTAATTTCCTGCCTAAGGTTCCTTCCTTCCAGAATATCAATGAAGAATCCTTACCAGTCTTCTATCCACATCCTGAGACACAAGAGCAGATATGTTTCCAGACTCTAGATGTAAGGAGACTTATTCTTACCTGGACAGAACTAAGGAGTTCAGGAAGGAGGAACATGTATTTGTGCAGGTGCCAGGAAGTGGATGAAAGCTTCTACAGACACATTGGCCAGGTGAATTAAATCTACTATTCTGTAAGCCTATAAATCAGCAGGCCCCCACCAGGTCTCTCCTCACTAGGTCTCTCCTCACCAGGTCTCTCCTCACCAGGTCTCTCCTCACCAGGTCTCTCCTCACCAGGTCTCTCCTCACCAGGTCTCTCCTCACCAGGTCTCTCCTCACCAGCTTCTCTAAGAGCACATTCTACACGCTCCGCTGCAACTTCATGGGCTGAAGATGTCCAAGTGTCTATCCCGGATATTTGTACTGCAGCTTCCTGGAACTCCTCGTCCACTTTCATCACACACGATTGCCTGGACATCCACTCTGAGGGTCCAGACTTTGGCACAGCGGAGCTCAATACAGTTTCCAAATTGTTGGTCCCTCCCTCGTTTAATGAAAGAAAACCCCACAATGGTCACAGAAATAACTGGAATCTGACAAAAGTAATAATATATAAAAATTCTATGAAAATGAACCAATGAAAGTCAGACATTGCTTTCCAACCAGGCTGCAACATGAAACAGGCCTGGACAGAAATGAGGGTTCCCTTAATATTTAGTTGCACAACCTTTTGAGGCAATCCCTGCAATCAGACGATTCCTGTAACTGGCAATGAGACTTCTGCACCTCTCAGCAGGGATTTTGGCCGCTCCTCATGAGCAAACTGCTCCAGTTGTCTCGGGTGTGAAGGGTGCCTTTTCCAGACGGCATGTTTCAGCTCCTTCCAATAGGATTTAGGTCAGGGCTCATAGAAGGCCACTTCAGAATAGTCCAATGTTTCCCTCTTAGCCATTCTTGGGTGTTTTTAGCTGTGTGTTTTGGGTCATTATCCTGTTACAAGACCCATGACCTGTGACTGAGACCAAGCTTTCTGACACTGGGCAGCACATTTCTCTCTAGAATCCCTTGATAGTCTTGAGATTTCATTGTACCCTGCACAGATTCAAGACACCGTGTGCCAGATGCAGCAAAGCAGCCCCAGAACATAACAGAGCCTCCTCCATGTGTCACAGTAGGGACAGTGTTCTTACCAAGATAGGCTTCATTTTTCCGTCTGTGAACATAGAGCTGATGTGCCTTGCCAAAAATTTCGATTTTTGTCTCATCTGTCCATAGGACATTCTCCCAGAAGCTTTGTGGCTTGTCAACATGTAGTTAGGCAAATTACTTTTGTCAGACTCAAGTTATTTCTGTGACCATTGTGGGTTTGTCCTTCATTAAACGAGGGAGGGGACCAACAATTCTGTCCACGTGTGTTTGTGTGTGTATATACAGTCATATGAAAAAGTTTGGGCACCCCTATTAATCTTAATCATTTTTAGTTGTAAATATTTGGGTGTTTGCAACAGCCATTTCAATTTGATATATCTAATAACTGATGGACACAGTAATATTTCAGGATTGAAATGAGGTTTATTGTACTAACAGAAAATGTGCTGAAATATTACTGTGTCCATCAGTTATTAGATATATCAAATTGAAATGGCTGTTGCAAACACCCAAATATTTACAACTAAAAATGATTAAGATTAATAGGGGTGCCCAAACTTTTTCATATGACTGTGTATATGTATATATATACATACATACACACACACACACACACTCCCATATACTCTATTGTGTGTATACATACCTCCCAACTTTCAAAGGACAGAAAGAGGGACAAAATCAGCAGAGCGTTATGCGCGCTGTAGCAAATTTAGCTCTGTCCACTTCTATGTTGACCCTGCCCGTTTGCATCCATTTTTCTTTGTCCCCACACAGTATAATGCTCTTACAGTCACCATAACATTATAATGTTCCCCTCCAATTGCCCCACAGTATGAAGTCCCTCTCCTGGTGCCCCAGTTTAAACTGGGGGAAACTAGAGGGGGACATTAAACCGTAGGGGTAACTGGAGGGGGACATTAAACCGTAGGGGTAACTGGAGGGGGACATTAAACCGAGGGGAACTGGAGGGGGACATTAAACCGTAGGGGTAACTGGAGGGGGACATTAAACTGTGGGGGCAACTAGAGGTGGATATTTTCTCCTCCAGATACTTCCCCGGTTTAATGTCCCCGTCCAGGGACCCTCACTATTTAATGTCCCCCCCTCCATCATCAGATCTACAGCTACCAGGGCCGGCGCACACAGGGGCACAGTGGTGAAGTAGGAGATGTCCGCACATGGCTCCTGCTCCATCATTGTATTCAACTCATCTGCGTCATCCGGACGTAGATGAGTTGAAACCAGGACATACCTCCCACCGAGCGGTGCAGCGAGACAGGACCCACAATCCGGGATGGCTGGGAGGTATTTATGTATATATATATACTGCCATATACTCCTATTGTATATACACTCCCATATACTCTAGTGTGTGTGTGTGTGTGTACATATATATACACACACACACACACACACTCACTCACATATTCTCTATTGTATATACCAGTGGTGTAAGTACTGCTGTATCTGCCATAGCGGCATCCACAGGGCACACGACCTGCTGCTGTGGAGGTGGCCATTAGTAGGAACGGGGATTGGTAAGTAAAGTCGCGGGTAGCAGCAAGAGCATTTATTGGGCAAACCTCAACAAATACTGCTATTATTATATTCTGGAGTCTCTTCAGACCCCAAAATATAATGATCAGATGCTCGGGGGAGTTGAGCAAACATAAAAACCAGTGTTACTTGTCCAGTGCAACTCCATGTGCTCTTTGGCCTCTGTAGTGATGTCACAGATGTTATGTGGTCAGGCTGGTGTTGAGATGCATAATGATGCCGGCATAACCAACGTCTGTGACCTCATTGTAGAGTGCCGAAAACGTCAGGGAGTCGCGGTGAAGCCCAGAAGAGGTGAGTAATGCTGGTTTTTATGTTTTTTTTTACCTCCCGTGTGCCTCCTCCTATTATACTCTGGCGTCTGAACATTTTTGCAATATTTGCTTCAAACACCATATGGTCCACTATGAGACATTATACGGTGTGGAGGGGCCGCTATGGTACATTATACTGGTTGGAGGCCAGGAGAGGGTGCGCTATGTCATTGGGGCCAAGTCAAAAGTTTGCTATGAGGCCTATTCTTTGCTAGTTACACCCTTGGTATATACACTCCCATATACTCTATCCTGTGTGTATATACAGTCATGGCCAAAAGTTTTGAGAATGACACAAATATTCTATTGTCACATGATCTGCTGCCCTCTGGTTTTTATGTGTGTTTGTCAGATGTTTTTATCACATACAGAAATAGAATTGCATTCATATTATGAGTAACAGAAGCTTATATTGACACTTAGAATGAGTTAATGCAGCAAGTCAATATTTGCAGTGTTGACCCTTCTTCTTCAGGACCGCTGCAATTCTCCCTGGCATGCTCTCAATCAACTTCTGGACCAAATCCTGACTGATAGCAGTCCATTCTTGCAGAATCAATGCTTTCATTTTGTCTGAATTTGTTGGTTTTTGTTTGTCCACCCGTCTCTTGATGATTGACCACAAGTTCTCAATGGGATTAAGATCTGGGGAGTTTCCAGGCCATGGACCCAAAATCTCTATGTTTTGTTCCCTGAGCCATTTAGTTATCACCTTTGCTTTATGGCAAGGTGCTCCATCATGCTGGAAAAGGCATTGTTGAGCGCCAAACTGCTCTTGGACGGTTGGGAGAAGTTGCTCTTGGAGGACATTCTGGTACCATTCTTTATTCATGGCAAGACTGTGAGAGAGCCGATTCCCTTGGCTGAGAAGCAACCCCACACATGAATGGTTTCAGGATGCTTTACAGTTGGCATGAGACAAGACTGGTGGTAGCGCTCACCTCTTCTTCTCCGAATAAGCTGTTTTCCAGATGTTCCAAACAATGGAAAAGGGGATTCATCAGAGAAAATGACTTTACCCCAGTCCTCAGCAGTCCACTCCCTGTACCTTTTGCAGAATATCAGTCTGTCCCTGATGTTTTTTCTGGAGAGAAGTGGCTTCTTTGCTGCCCTCCTTGAGACCAGGCCTTGCTCCAAGAGTCTCCGCCTCACAGTGCGTGCAGATGCACTCACACCTGCCTGCTGCCATTCCTCAGCAAGCTCTGCACTGCTGGTAGCCCCATCCCGCAGCTGAAACACTTTTAAGAGACGGTCCTGCCGCTTGCTGGTCTTTCTTGGGCGCCCTGGAGCCTTTTTGGCACCAATGGAACCTCTCTCCTTGAAGTTCTTGATGATGCGATAGATTGTTGACTGAGGTGCAATCTTTCTAGCTGCAATACTCTTCCCAGTTAGGCCATTTTTGTGCAGTGCAATGATGACTGCACGTGTTTCTTTAGAGATAACCATGGTTAACAGAAGAGAAACAATGATGGCAAGCACCAGCCTCCTTTTAAAGTGTCCAGTGGTGTCATTCTTACTTAATCATGACAGATTGATCTCCAGCCCTGTCCTCATCAACACCCACACCTGTGTTAATGGAGCAATCACTGAAACCATGTTAGGTGGTCCTTTTAAGGCAGGGCTGCAATGATGTTGAAATGTGTTTTGGGGGATAAAGTTCATTTTCTAGGCAAATATTGACTTTGCAAGTAATTGCTGTTAAGCTGATCACTCTTTATAACATTCTGGAGTATATGCAAATTGCCATTAGAAAAACTGAAGCAGTAGACTTTGTAAAAATTAATATTTGTATCATTCTCAAAACTTTTGGCCATGACTGTACAGTGCCTTGCGAAAGTATTCGGCCCCCTTGAACTTTTCAATCTTTTGCCATATTTCAGGCTTCAAACATAAGGATAGAAATTTTCAATTTTTTGGTGAAGGATCAGCAACAAGTGGGACACAATCGTGAAGTGGAACGAAATTTATTGGTTATTTTAAACTTTTGTAAAAAATAAAAAACTGAAAAGTGGGGCGTGCAATATTATTCGGCCCCTTTACTTTCAGTGCAGCAAACTCAGTCCAGAAGTTCAGTGAGGATCTCTGAATGATCCAATGTTGTCCTAAATGACTGATGATGATAAATATAATCCACCTGTGTGTACAAGTCTCCGTATAAATGCACCTGCTCTGTGATAGTCTCAGGGTTCTGTTTAAAGCGCAGAGAGCATCATGAAGACCAAGGAACACACCAGGCAGGTCCGTGATACTGTTGTGGAGAAGTTTAAAGCCGGATTTGGATACAAAAAGATTTCCCAAACTTTAAACATCCCAAGGAGCACTGTGCAAGCGATCATATTGAAATGGAAGGAGTATCAGACCACTGCAAATCTACCAAGACCCGGCCGTCCCTCTAAACTTTCATCTCAAACAAGGAGAAGACTGATCAGAGATGCAGCCAAGAGGCCCATGATCACTCTGGATGAACTGCAGAGATCTACAGCTGAGGTGGGAGAGTCTGTCCATAGGACAACAATCAGTCGTACACTGCACAAATCTGGCCTTTATGGAAGAGTGGCAAGAAGAAAGCCATTTCTCAAAGATATCCATAAAAAGCCACCTGGGAGACACCAAACATGTGGAAGAAGGTGCTCTGCTCAGAGGAAACCAAAATCCAACTTTTTGGCCACAATACAAAACAATATGTTTGGTGTAAAAGCAGCACAGCTCATCCCCCTGAACACACCATCCCCACTGTCACACATGGTGGGGGCAGCATCATGGTTTGGGCCTGCTTTTCTTCAGCAGGGACAGGGAAGATGGTTAAAATTGATGGGAAGATGGATGGAGCCAAATACAGGACCATTCTGGAAGAAAACCTGTTGGAGTCTGCAAAAGACCTGAGACTGGGACGGAGATTTATCTTCCAACAAGACAATGATCCCAAACATAAAGCCAAATCTACAATGGAATGGTTCCCAAATAAACGTATCCAGGTGTTAGAATGGCCAAGTCAAAGTCCAGACCTGAATCCAATCGAGAATCTGTGGAAAGAGCTGAAAACTGCTGTTCACAAACGCTCTCCATCCAACCTCACTGAGCTCCAGCTGTTTTCCAAGGAAGAATGGGCAAGAACTGATAGAGACAAACCCCAAGCGACTTGTAGCTGTAATCGCAGCAAAAGGGGGCGCTACAAAGTATTAACTTAAGGGGGCCGAATAATATTGCACGCCCCACTTTTCAGTTTTTTATTTTTTACAAAAGTTTAAAATATCCAATAAATTTCGTTCCACTTCACGATTGTGTCCCACTTGTTGTTGATTCTTCACCAAAAAATTTAAATTTTATATCCTTATGTTTGAAGCCTGAAATGTGGCAAAAGGTTAAAAAGTTCGAGGGGGCAAATACTTTTGTAAGGCACTGTATGTTTATATATATTGCTTTCTTTGAGTACAAAGCAGCAGAGATGGGCTGTTATCCCCGCCTTCAATTCCTTTTAGGACTGGCCATAGGTAGCAATGAGGCAGTTAATTAGCATAATTAATGGTATAACTCCTCCCCCCTCCACTATCTCTTTGTTTTTTACTGGACAAGTGTTTTTACTTTGAAGTTGGGCGGGTGTGCTGTGCTGCCTTGTACTCAAAGAAACCGATATTTCAGGTAAACTCAGGTAAACTTTGCATACAAAGTTTCTTTGCCATTTTTAGGATCTCTTGAAGATGGGTGGAACTCTTAAGGAAATGCTAGACAACCAGATTGAACATGTGCGCCATGCAAGGCGCATGGCTCAGCCCTCCTTGACGCAGGGCCGACACCATGTTCTTCCTGTTGTCGGTCACCACATGGTACCAATTTTGAGTTGTCGTGGAGAAAACCAGGATTCGATTTGTTGATTGAGGACACGGAGCAGTTCCTCCCCTGTGTGACTCAGTTCATCCAGGAAAACGAGGTGTAGAACAGCGTGACACCGCTGTGCCCTGCACATGTGGTATGCTGGAGGAGCACTGGGAATTGTCCCTGCAGTGGAGGCTGAGGACACAGTGGAGGATGAGGCGGACATTGTTGCAGGACCAACAGCGTGAGAACGTGGAGACAGAAGCGGCGTCACCTGTCCAAGTTGCTGGTGTGGCTGGGCAGGCACCACATTAACCCAGTGGGCTCTAAATGACATATATTGTCCTTGACCGTAGTTACAGCTCCACATGTCGGCGCTGCCGTGCACTTTGGCAGACACCGGCAGGCTCAAGGACTGGCCCACCTTCTCTTCTACATAGTTGTGCAGGCGCAATGACTGACTAGGAGGAGGAGCATCAGGACCAGCAGATGATGGGAAGGACACACAGCTTCCTTCAGCTGAGGTGGTGGAGCCTTGACGGCCTGAAATAGGGTGCGTGCCACTGGGTGCTGCAGCAGTTTCTGCTGCAGGCTGGGCCACCACATTGGAGCCACGGCTCTCCCAGGCCACTTTATGGTTACACTGCATATGTTGACGCAGGGCTGTGGTGCCAACATTGGCACCAGAGGCGTAGCTAGGGGTTCAGCACAAGGCGGGCGAACATATCCAAGTGGGCCCCCAACTTGGACTTGTTTGTATACCGATACTATGAGTATACGGTGAGCGTATAGTGGTATATAGCAGCTCTACACAGGGCTCTGCAGACGATGTAGGTGAATACAGGGCAGTAACATTTAGTGACTTACCGGTGACATCTCTGACCAATCCTTCACATTCCCCGTCTCTTTCATCTGAACCGCCATGACCACTTCTTCCAGTCTCTGTAAAGTTTGCAACACAGACATCTTTGGCTCCTCACTATTCCAGGCACCGACCCACATTGTCCTCACCTGCACAAAGCCCCCATAATGAATAATACCCCCAAGTGTATCTTTAAGTTAATAACTTCCCTGTGCACCCCTTTAAATAGTGCCCCTTATTAATAATGCCCCAGATGTTTCCTAATTAAAAAGGGAAAAAAAATTATTGGGGTTCCAATACCCGGGACCCCAGGATCAGCTGTGTGAATGACCCGTGGTACCTGTGTAAGCGCCGTGACCCCTTCTCTGTTACATAGTGTCATCTCATAGCGGCCATGTCATGTAACTACAGCCTCGTCCTATACACGTCTATGTGACAAGGCTGGAATTACATCACACGGTCACTATAAACAGACAGCGTGTGATATAGACAGGCATCATAGCCCCTTCATACAGCTGATCAGCGGGGAATCTCTTATCTCTTATTGATGATTTATTCTGAGGATAGACCATCAATAAAAATGAGCTGGAAAACTCCTTAAAGATGACCTCTCACATCCTCATGTATATGCTGTTTTACATACCGCTAGAAAGCCGACAGCACTCTGAATTCAGCACACTGCCGGCTTTCCTGGTATGTGCCCCGGGGCTGGAGATATCGGCGGTCTTAGTTTCACTGTTTACTATCAGAAGGGCGTTCCTGCCAGTCTAGCTGCGCTGTGAGGAGCCCTCTCTGACAGTCTAGCTAACAACGATCTAGTTAGAAATAAAGGATGTATTAATGGCAGCCCCGGGGTGGGCCCCAAAAAGTCAGTGGGCTCGGGGCAGCCGCCCCTCTTCCCCCCTGCTAGCTACGCCTCTGATTGGCACCCTTGCCATACTTCTCCTTCTGCCCACAGATTCCACATATGGCCATGTTCAATTTCCCTGGCGGCTTAACCAAAAACTGACACACCGCCAAGTAGGTGATTTTACCCCCAACACTCCGCATTGACTGACTGCTACTGCCACTGCCTCCGTGAACCTCTGCTTTCCGGGCATGTAGGCTCCTGCGAAGTGGGTGGTCTACCCTGGGCACGTATGTGGCTCCCAACTTCTCACTGTTGCCAACCTGCTGACTCCGCCGCTGCCTCATGCACAAGCTGCCTCCCGGATCTTCTCTGGATGATGATGAAGCCTCTTCGACACCCGGTTCCCAATTGCGATCGGCTATATCGTCATCCACTACTGTCTGCAGGTCACTGATGTCCTCCTCAATGGTCTCTGATCCAGGAGCCTGACCGCTCATCACTACTTGCCCGCCTACCGCAGGAAGCGGTGGATGTCTCCTCCACATCTTGGCTGAGCAGTAGCTGCTGACTGTCCTCTAGTACCTCCTCCTCACTGTACAGTGGATCTGAGCCCACAGCATAGAGTAGTTCTCTGGCTGAGGGAACAGAAAAGGACAGAGGCAGGTTGAGGACAGGTGAGGGCACAGGGCCTGCTGCTGGGTCATGCCAAGTAAGGGTTGTGTCTGACAAACCCACCGACTCCTGGCTGGGGGTGTCTGATGTGACTTGGGATGAATTGGATGACCGAGTCATCCAGTCTACAATTGTTGGGTTGTTGGTCAAGACACGACCGCTAGCTGACACTGGGAGCTCAGGCCTCTGTAAGTGACCCCTGCTGCCACGCCCCCTTACTCTGCTGCCACGCCCCCTTACTCTGCTGCGACCTGTGGCTGTGCCAGAAACATTTAGGCCTGTGCCCTCCCCTGTGCCGGGCCTGTCGCTTCTCTGTCTGAAATATTGTTATATCAAATAAGTAAATGAAAAGGAAATAAATACAGGGCAAAAAGGCCTATAATTTTCTACCTTCAACACCCAACGGTGAATAAGCCCCTTATTATTTTTCCCCACTAATAAAACCCCAGAAAAGGCGTTATAACAGATAACTGCAGAGATTAATAGATAACAATCCTTTTTTTTTGCCACTAATGCACGGGAAAAAGGCCTGTAATGTTCTCCCTTGACCACACAGGTGTGATCTATTGCAGACCTGCAATGAGCAGCAGTATAATGGCAGTCCGTGTAGGAAGGTGTAGTAGGATTGTTACTATTACTGATGCTGCAAACACCCCAAATGTACCCTGTTCTGCTTCAATACTCTTCTGTAAATCCCTCCCTATCCTTTCCCTACACTTCTAAGGCTCTTTCCCTGAACTTCTAGCAGTTTTGAATTGTTTTCTACCACTTTCCCTAGCGCCTGCCGACGTCTCTCCCTGCACTAAGTACGATGTGAAATAACTGAACCTAAAATGGCGGAGAGTATTTATAGGTATTAGTAGTAGTAGTAATAGCAGTATTAATAGTAGTAGTAATAGTAGTAGTAGTTACAGTAGTAGTATATTAGTAGTAGTAGCAGTACTTGTAGTAGTATATTAATAGAAGTAGTAGTAGTAGTACTGTAGAAATAATAGTAGTAGTAGTAATAGTATATTAATAGAAGTATAGTAGTAATAGTAGTAGTATATTAATAGTAATAGTGTTAGTAATAGTAGTATATTAATATTAGTAGTAGTATTAATAATAGTAGTAGTAATAGTATATTAATAGTAGTATTAGTAGTAGTATATTAACAATAGTAGTATATTAATAGTAGTAATAGTATATTAATAGTAGTAGTAGTAGTACCTGTGTAGTAGTAGTAGTAGTAGTAGTAGTAGTAGTAGTTGTTGTTGTTGTAGTAGTAGTAGTAGTAATAATAGTAGTAGTAATAGTATATTAATAGAAGTAGTAGTAATAGTGTTAGTAATAGTAGTATATTAATATTAGTAGTAGTAGTAATAATAGTAGTAGTAATAGTATATTAATAGTAGTAGTAATAGTAGTAGTATATTAATAATAGTAGTATATTAATAGTAGTAGTAGTAGTAATAGTGTTAGTAATAGTAGTATATTAATATTAGTAGTAGTAGTAATAATAGTAGTAGTAATAGTAATAGTATATTAATAATAGTATATTAATAGTAGTAATAGTATATTAATAGTAGTAGTAGTAGTAATAGTATATTAATAGTAGTAATAGTAGTAGTAGTAGTATATTAATAGTAGTAATAGTAGTAGTAGTAGTAGTATATTAATAGTAGTAGTAGTTTTATAGTAGTAGTATATTAATAGTAGTAGTAGTAGTACCTGTGTAGTAGTAGTAGTAATAGTAGTAGTATATTAATAGTAGTAGTAGTAGTACCTGTGTAGTAGTAGTAATAGTAGTAGTAGTAGTAGTAGTAGTAATAGTAGTAGTAGTAGTAGTAGTAGTATATTAGTAGTAGAAGTAATAGTAGTAGTATATTAGTAGTAGTAGTGTTATTAATAGTAGTAGTATATTAATGTAGTAGTAGTAGTAGTATATTAGTAGTAGACGTAATAGTAGTAGTAGTACTGATAGTAGTAGTAGTAATAATAGTAATAGTAGTAACAGTAGTAGAAGTATATTAGTAGTTATAGTAGTAGTAATAATAGTAGTTATAGTAACGTGTAGTAATAATAATAGTATATTAGTAGTAGCATATTATTATTAGTAGTATTATTATTATTAGTAGTATATTAATAGTTATAGTAGAAGTAGTTATAGTAATGATAGTTATAATAATAGTATATTAGTAGTAGTAGTATATTATTATTATTATTATTATTATTAGTAGTATTATTATTAGGAGTAGTAGTAGGAGTAGTAGTAGTACTACTAATAATAATAATCTATTACTACTACTATCACTACTACTCCTACTACTACTATTAATATACTACTATTACTACTACTATTACTTCTACTACTACTATTACTACTACTATTAATATAATACTACTATTACTGCTACTACTACTATTAATATACTACTACTACTACTATTACTATTAATATACTACAACTATTACTACTACTACTATTACTACTACTATTACTATTACTACTACTATTACTGCTACTACTATTACTAATATACTACTATTACTATTACTACTACTACTACTGCTACTACTACTATTACTAATATACTACTATTACTACTACTACTACTAATATACTACTATTACTACTACTACTATTACTACTACTATTAGTATAATACTACTATTACTGCTACTACTACTACTACTACTACTGCTACTAATATACTACTATTACTACTACTACTATTACTATTACTACTACTATTACTGCTACTACTACTATTACTAATATACTACTATTACTACTACTACTAATATACTACTATTACTACTACTGCTAATATATTACTACTACTACTAATATACTACTATTACTGCTGCTACTATTACTACTACTGCTACTACTATTACTACTACTATTGCTGCTACTACTAATATATTGCTGCTACTGCTACTGCTATTGCTGCTGTTACTATTACTACTATTGCTACTACTACTATTACTACTACTGTTAATATAGTGCTACTATTACTGCTATTACTACTGCTATTAATATACTACTACTACTATTGCTATTTCTACTACTATTACTGCTACTGCTGCTACTGCTGCTACTACTGCTGCTACTATACTACTATTGCTACTACTGCTGCTGCTGCTACTATACTACTATTACTGCTGCTACTGATATACTACTATTGCTACTACTGCTATATGTTCTGCTGCTACTACTAATATACTACTATTACTGCTACTACTATTACTACTACTACTACTAATATATTACTACTATTACTACTACTACTAATATACTACTGTTACTGCTACTACTACTACTACTATTACTGTTACTGCTACTACTACTACTAATATACTACTGTTACTACTACTACTACTACTACTATACTACTATTGCTACTACTACTGCTACTAATATACTACTATTACTGCTACTACTAATATACTACTACTACTACTAATATGTTACTACTACTACCAATATACTACTATTACTGCTACTACTACTACTACTACTAATATACTACTGTTACTGCTACTGCTACTACTAATATACTACTATTACTACTACTACTAATATATTACTACTGCTACTACTAATATACTACTATTACTGCTGCTACTACTACTATTACTGCTACTACTACTAATAATAATATATTACTACTACTAACACTATTACTACTATTACTATTAATATACTACTACTATTACTACTACTACTAATATACTACTATTACTACTACTACTACTACTACTACTACTATACTACTACTATTCTACTAATACTCCTACCACTACTATTACTACTACTATTATTACTATTACTACTATTATTACTATTACTACTACTACTACTACTACTACTACTACTACTAATCTACTACTACTACTACTATTAATACTACTACTATTACTACTACAACTTTTACTACAACTGACACTATTACTACATCTAATACTACTACTACTACTACAAGTACAACCGGTATTACTTCTACTCCTACTATTACTACTACACCTAATACTATTACTACTACTATTACTACTACTATTAATATACTACAACTATTACTATTACTACTATTACTACTGCTACTATTACTACTAATATATTACTACTATTACTAATACTATTACTGCTACTAATATACTATAACTATTACTAATGGTACTACTAATACTGCTACTATTACTCATCATTTTCCTCCTCTTCATCATCCACCATTACTTCCGCTATCTCTGAAGACATTACACAGTAATCAGCTGCCGTTTCTTTTCTTTATTTGCAATAAATGGTACAAGTAATATCTGAGTTGTTTTTTTTTTAGGCTCAGTGATACTCAGAGGCTACTCTGCAACTCAATAAAAGTGTTAGGGCAAGGACACTATGGAAGCATTAGGTCATGTGGGCTCTGGAGGGGACAGGACACATTAAGGTATGGATCATATATGTAAGGGATCTGACCATATGACATGGTGACTTCATAGAGTCTGCACATCCTGCTCACAGATCCCATATGTCCCATTCACAGATCCAGTAGATCCCGCTCACAGATCCAGTGCAGTTCGTGGAGACAGTTGTGTAAGCTGAGGACTCTCTTGATCTTTGCGCAGGTTCCTGATCCTTCAGTGATGTTTCTACATGAGACAAGAGTCAGAGTTACTCATCATAGTAATTTAGACACCAGAAAGTCATGAAGATGAGCCCTATATCATGTATGGCCCAGTTCACATCTGCGTTCAGGTTTCCGTTTGGGAAATCCGCTTGGGGACCCCCAAACAGAAACCTATATGCATAAAAAAGTGATTTGCCTGGGAAACCCGGAGACCCCATAGACTATAATGGGGTCCATGTGGTTTCCGCACTAACCATGCAGAGAACCCGAACGCAGATTTGAACCAGGCCTGAGACCTATACGTGTATGACCTATATAATTTTTCTATAACAAAAAGGGTTAGGACAGCACATCCCAGCATGAACAGGTGCTCACTGCATAGCAATACATAAAAATTACAAAATTGCAGGGCACTCCGCACAAGGACATATATTACTCATATAGTTAAAAACACCTAATATGATCTATAATTTAGAGGTTCTTTGTTATACACATTTGATGAAATAGTAAGAAGCCTGAACCTGCCCCGACAAGGCGACCTCATTCAGATGGGAACCTACACTAAATAAATATACCTCTCTTGACCTGGAATAGGTCTACAGTGTGAACACAGGGCGAGCAGGATCCCGAGCACACTCTATTTCAAAATATCCTAAGGCAGATGGGGAGGTGAAAAATATATATATAATCTATTCCAATTAGATAAACCTGTGCAATTAGAAGGGAGTGCTCGTCAAACCAAGGAGGGAGCCGCCCCTTACTATTTCCTCCATCTGCCTTAGGCTATTTTGAAATGGAATTTGCTCGGGATCCTGCTCGCCCTGTGTTCACATTGTAGACCTATTCCAGGTCCAAGAGAGGTATATTTACTTAGTGTAGGTTCCCATCTGAATAAGGTCGCCTTGTCGGGGCAGGTTCAGGCTTCTTACTATTTGATCAAACGTGTATATACACACACATACACACACACAGTATATAAAACGTGTATGACCTACAGTATATATATATATATATATATATATATATATATATATATATATATATAATATAACGTGATGACTGGAGGATCCAGAGTAGAGACAAATAACAAGTGATAGAAAACTCCCAACTGGAGGGAGATATCTGATATGGTCATGTCTAACCTGACCATGGACTCCAGAGAACTGCAGTGACAAATGACTACAAGGAACCAACATGTCAGTCTAGAGGAGACAGAAGCTCCAGTAGGTGGCAGCTTCTCCAGCCTCAGCCGAGGTCCCTGCATAGAATTCCACGACGATTGGATTAATGGGAGGAGAAGAGCAAACTACCCAACATGAGCAGCCAATGCTCGGCTCACACCTGTGAGGAGAATGTTCTATGGATGGAGAGGTTAGAAGTAGAGGACAGCATAGGCCCAACTATAGCTATTGTAGGTCCAGTATATACCAGTAACCCCACCATACAGTGGTCACACATTGTGGGGATGGGTCTGCTGACTCTGGGTCCTGAGAACTGAAAATCACCAAAGCAGCCATGATTTCTGCACAAGAAAGAAGCTTCCTACAATCCTTGTGGTCAGGGCGGGGGCAGGTTACTTATACAGCGCTCCCATCAGACCATCTTCCTGACCAGGTTCCACCATTTGTGGTCAGGGCGGGGGCAGGTTACTTACACAGCGCTCCCATCAGGCCATCTTCCTGACCAGGTTCCACCATTTGTGGTCAGGGCGGGGGCAGGTTACTTATACAGCGCTCCCATCAGACCATCTTCCTGACCAGGTTCCACCATTTGTGGTCAGGGTGGGGGCAGGTTACTTATACAGCGCTCCCATCAGACCATCTTCCTGACCAGGTTCCACCATTTGTGGTCAGGGTGGGGGCAGGTTACTTACACAGCGCTCCCATCAGGCCATCTTCCTGACCAGGTTCCACCATTTGTGGTCAGGGCGGGGGCAGGTTACTTACACAGCGCTCCCATCAGGCCATCTTCCTGACCAGGTTCCACCATTTGTGGTAAGGGCAGGGGCAGGTCACTTACACAACGCTCCCATCAAGCCATCTTCCTGACCAAATTCCAACACTGTCCTGAGTTCCAAGACCTTCAAGTCCGATCCAGAATTCCTGCTCTGTGATGGTCACCAGACTCTGTATAACACAATATGCAGGATGTGTCACAATAATGTAATTATACCCTGTTAGAGCGATGGATCAGGCGTGTTCCATCATCTTCTCTCCTCCAACATCTGCCATCGGACGGAGATTAGAACATCCTTTTACAACTAAGATGCGAGCTGTGATTTGGACTCACTTGGATATAAGCACCTTAAGATACTTGGTCAGTCATGGAAGGCAGTGAATCTGATAATCTACCAGTGATGGGTCCTGCTGCTAGGGTTGGATGTCATAGGTACTCATGGAGATTATCTAGAGCCATGGTATGAGCCAATCTAGTAGTGTTCACTCATGTCCACCGTGTCCAATGTCCACCATGCCATGTACCAAAGTGTTGTATGGAACATATCCACACCCATGTAAACCAGCCATACGTCCCACCCCTACCTTCAGAACAGCCAAGCTGACCTGTGCTCCTTTAACCCTTTATTAATAAGCCCGATTCCCACTTCCCGGAGGACCCTGTGACTGACCAGTATCGTCCCCTCCTTCACGGTGGCCAGTCTGGAGTTGCGGCTCTCGCAGTCTTTTGTGCTCTCTCCCCGGGGCTTTGTGGTCGCGGAGAAGTAATAACACTTGTTTGTAATAAGAATCCAGGGATCGGGACATGGAGAAGATGAGTCTGTGGAACAAGGAAACCTCAGATTATCATCACATGTAGTTATGTGGACCATATTAACAATGATATGAGAAAGTATGTGCCCCCTTCTGTATAGTTGTAAGCCTCTATATACACAGCGCTCTGTTCATCAGTGGGCACCAAGGAATACGGCCCACGCTACATGACATATCTATATCTATATATTCACTGTAACCCTCGGCTAGAGACATTATTAATACCTGGCGCCCAATGTCCAGTGCACAGAAAGCCAATAGCAGGCCGGGGGCCACATGGACAGTAATGGCAGGAGGTCTCCCACCTCCTAGTGTGTAACCTTTGTGTCTCCTCCACCATACACATATAGACATACATTAGATGGTATATAAGTAATAGCAGTGTGCGCAAAAACATGAGAAGCACAAAATCTTTCTACTAGTTTTTATTTCTATGTCTATAATGAAGCACTTTACAGAAAGTAACAAAACATGAAGATTGGGCTGTCCAGTAATAATAGCAGGGTCTGGATTGGTCTTTACAAACTCTTTTCTTTAGGATTCGGCTTCCTGTGAATCACTCGCCTAATATTTAGTTGTATAACCGCAGGTTTCAGAACTTTTTCACATCTATGTTACATAAAGTCATCCAACTTCTGTCACCTGTCACTTGTCATTTGTCACGTCACCTGTCACCTGTCACTTGTCATATATTACCTGGCACTTGTCACTTGTCACTTGTCATCTGTCACTTGTCACCTGTCATATATTACCTGGCACTTGTCACATGTCACTTGTCATCTGTCACCTGTCACTTGTCACCTGTCATATATTACCTGGCACTTGTCACATGTCACTTGTCATCTGTCACCTGTCACTTGTCTCTTGTCACTTGGCACCTGTCTCTTGTCACCTGTCACTTGTTACCTGTCACCTGTCTCTTGTCACCTGTCACTTGTTACCTGTCACCTGTCACTTGTCATCTGTCACTTGTCTTCTGTCACCTGTCACTTGTCATCTGTCACCAGCCATATATTACCTGGCACCTTTCACTTGTCATCTGTCACCTGTCACTTGTCACCTGGCACCAGCCATATATTACCTGGCACCTTTCACTTGTCATCTGTCACCTGTCACTTGTCACCTGTCACTTGTCACCTCTCAGCTGCTATTCCAGCCCTCGATGCTTTCACTACATCCCACAATTTATTTGTATTTGTTGGTTTTGCCTCAGAAATGTCATTTTTGATGTCACCCCACAAGTGTTCTATGGGATTAAGGTCCGGGGATTGGGCTGGCCATTCCATAAACTAATTTTTTTTGGACTGGAGCCAAGATTTTTGTGGTTTCCTGGTGTGTTCAGCGTCGATGTCTTGTAAAAATTCCCATTTCAAGGGCATTTCCTCTTCAGCGTGAGGCCACATGACCTCTTCATGTATTCTGATATCTGCCATCTGGTCCATGATCCCTGGTGTGCGGCCCCATAGTAAGAGCTACATGCCCATATTATGATGCTTGTACCACCAGCTTCACTGTCTTCAGAGTGTATTGTGGTTGTATTCAGAGTTTGGGGGGCGTCTGATGAACTGTCTGCGGTGCTTGGACCCAAAAATAACAATTTTACTTTGATCAGTCCACAAAATGTTTCTCCATTTCTCTTTCGGCCAGATGATGTCTTCTTTGTATCCGCCTCAGTCTGTTTTTTAGCAGTGGGACTTTGCGGGGACTTCTTGCTAATAGATTATCTTCACACAGGCGTCTTCTACCTGTCACAGGACTCACAGGTAACTTGAGACTGTCTCTGGTCATCCTGGAGCTGATCATTGGCTAAGGTTTTGCCATTCTGCCTCGTCTTCCATCCATTCCAATGGCCGTCTTCCGTTTTCTTCCAGGTCTCTCTGGTTTTGCTTTCCATCTTAGCTGAGCAGCCGATCATTGTCTGCTCTTCTTTATAGGTTTCACCCTCTCCAATCCACTCTTTAATCACAGTTCTCTGATCTTCTGAGCAATGTGTGGAACGTCCCATATTTCTCAGGCTTTCAGGGAGGAATTCATGTCCACCATGTGCTGGCCTCAGCCTTACATAAGGGGCCTGATTCACACCGGTGTCTTCACACAATGATTGACCTCACTCATTGACCTCCGCACCGCGATTATTCTGGGCACGCCCCTTCCAATTAATTATTCAAATACACAGACTCAGAAACCTTCAGATCAGGAATGCTGAGTATGATAGTTGTCTAAGAATCTACGGCAGAAACTGGTAAATTGTACGACATGTGGTGATATAATTTATGCCAAATACACGGATTCATCCGGTTAGACTTATTGGACTGCTATTATTTTGAACACTACTGTAACATGGCCAGGATTCAGCGTAGACAGGTGAGCGGACGTTCTCCCTCAGTAATGTGCAGTCTGCAGAGACCTCTCCGTCCCATCCCACCACGTGTGACTGTAGTTCTGGATCTTCTGGATTAGGACAGACGTGACTGTGAGCTAACCAGATTGTGGAGCGCGTTATACAGGGAGGTTTGGTCCTCCTGACAGTGAATCCTCAGGTCGTGTCACCAGAGAGGTCTCCACCAGATACAGCAGACATGAGGATAGACAGGACACCGGCTGTACCACAATAGGAGTCATAATAGGAGGTCAGTCAGCTCGAAGGTCAGGCCAGACGAACCTCCCGTAACACAAAGAACAAGCAGAAGGTCAGAGCAGGCGGCAGACGGAAGCTCCAGGTCAGGAACTAGTCAAAAACAGAGCAGGAGGAACATCTTTGTACTCAATGGAACATTAGGGAACCTATTGCTCAGGTGCTGAAGTGATGGGGGAGGATTCTTAAATAAGAGGTATTGATTACATCATCAATAGCAGCAGCCCAGAAAGTAGCACAGAGATACGTGGAACCATGGAATAGTCTCCAGACCCCTTGGGGTCCTACAGGGGTCTATTACAGTGGGAGCAGAGCAGTGGTGTCCCCTATGGGTAGCAATGGTTCCTTGCAGTGCTGGAGTCCTGGACTCAAATCCGTCCAAGGGCAACATCTGCATGGAGTTTGTATGTTCTCCCCGTGTTTGGGTGGGTTTTTGTTACGGTGGGTATGTTACGCTGTAGTCTATGTATGTAATGTACTGTGTGTTATAATAATTGTAAGATGAGGAAACAGCCCTCATGTTATGAGTGTATCTGTTTCTGTAGATAAGTTTATTTTTTTTTTTTTTATAAACTGACATTTGTTTGTTTGACCACAAGAGGTCTGTAATTTCCTGGAGAAGTGACATGGAGACCCTGTTCTGCAGAGATGGAACAAGAAGGAGCAGAGTGTGTGTGGCAGCCATCTTAGGAGTGTGCTTTTGAGTTTTTAGAAGAAGAAGGACTGAAGTGACAGAAAACGGATTCCTAAGGGATCAGAGATCTAACAAGGTGGAGCTGAAGCAGAGACTGTTCCAGGGTTTGTTCAGACAGCATCCTAAGGTGAAGATTGCTATCAAGGACCGGCTGAGAAGTGGCCCTGTCAGTGAGACTGCATGTTTGGATGAGCCCTGCTTCCAGCTGTTCCAGACAAAAGCTAAAAGGTACACAACAAACCCGGGCCAGTAAGAGAAGTAATCGTGCACGCACCGCATTACAATGTTTTGCTTGGGACTGAGTATGGGCCTGTAGTTAGACTAGTTAGGCATCCTCATCTCCACAGGCCACACTACTGGTGAATTATCTACCTATTCGGTAGTAAGGACTAAGACTCAGAGAGTTCTATAGACTTGTAACTCCCAGAGAGGAGCTTCTGAGGAAGTCTAGAAGTGACATTTTACACTCTGTCACATTTCTTTGGCTTGCCAGCTGACCTTCTCTGATATTTACTCGGTTATACTTTGTTTGTGGGGAATAGGGGTATTGTGATAAGTGTGTAAGCTCTTGTGTTATACCGCCGGTGCCTCTATCACACTCACTGAATTGTTCCTGTGACTAGAGTGATAAAAAGGTAACAAGCGGCTGGTTAGTTGCAGCCTGCAGATAGGTAAAAGCTTGGAGTGTATTGGAGTATACATGAGAGGGCACCGCGCTGTACAACACCAGGGCCTCAGCTTACTGGCTGAGTGTATGGAAATAGTTGAGAGTGTTTTTCGGGTAAATAGGTGTTACTACACAAAGTAAAATCTTGTATTTTACTAAATTGATTTGGAGTCGCTTCCTTTGTTCGTGACTTCGCTGTATCCTGGGGAGCCCACCCCGGTACACGGCTTACATAATAACAATACATTTTATTTCTATAGCGCCAACATATTCCAAAGCGCTGTACAATTTGTAGGGTTCAAGTACTGGCAAAAAAGATACATTACAAAGAAATAGTCAATTCACACACTGGGACTGAGGGCCCTGCTCGCAAGAGCTTACAATCTATGAGGTAGAGGAGGTGACACAAGAGCTTACACTCTGTGAGGTAGAGGAGGTGACACAAGAGCTTACACTCTATGAGGTAGAGGAGGTGACACAAGAGCTTACAATCTATGAGGTAGAGGGGGTGACACAAGAGCTTACAATCTATGAGGTAGAGGTGACACAAGAGCTTACAATCTATGAGGTAGAGGTGACACAAGATCTTACAATCTATGAGGTAGAGGTGACACAAGAGCTTACAATCTATGAGGTAGAGGAGGTGACACAAGAGCTTACAATCTATGAGGTAGAGGCGGTGACACAAGAGCTTACAATCTATGAGGTAGAGGAGGTGACACAAGAGCTTACAATCTATGAGGTAGAGGTGACACAAGAGCTTACAATCTATGAGGTAGAGGTGACACAAGAGCTTACAATCTATGAGGTAGAGGAGGTGACACAAGAGCTTACAATCTATGAGGTAGAGGAGGTGACACAAGACCTTACAATCTATGAGGTAGAGGTGACACAAGAGCTTACAATCTATGAGGTAGAGGAGGTGACACAAGAGCTTACAATCTATGAGGTAGAGGCGGTGACACAAGAGCTTACAATCTATGAGGTAGAGGAGGTGACACAAGAGCTTACAATCTATGAGGTAGAGGTGACACAAGAGCTTACAATCTATGAGGTAGAGGTGACACAAGAGCTTACAATCTATGAGGTAGAGGAGGTGACACAAGAGTTTACAATCTATGAGGTAGAGGAGGTGACACAAGAGCTTACAATCTATGAGGTAGAGGAGGTGACACAAGAGTTTACAATCTATGAGGTAGAGGAGGTGACACAAGAGCTTACAATCTATGAGGTAGAGGAGGTGACACAAGAGCTTACAATCTATGAGGTAGAGGAGGTGACACAAGAGCTTACAATCTATGAGGTAGAGGAGGTGACACAAGAGCTTACAATCTATGAGGTAGAGGAGGTGACACAAGAGCTTACAATCTATGAGGTAGAGGAGGTGACACAAGAGCTTACAATCTATGAGGTAGAGGAGGTGACACAAGAGCTTACAATCTATGAGGTAGAGGAGGTGACACAAGAGTTTACAATCTATGAGGTAGAGGAGGTGACACAAGAGCTTACAATCTATGAGGTAGAGGAGGTGACACAAGAGCTTACAATCTATGAGGTAGAGGAGGTGACACAAGAGCTTACAATCTATGAGGTAAGGAGGTGACACAAGAGCTTACAATCTATGAGGTAGAGGAGGTGACACAAGAGCTTACAATCTATGAGGTAGAGGAGGTGACACAAGAGCTTACAATCTATGAGGTAGAGGAGGTGACACAAGAGCTTACAATCTATGAGGTAGAGGTGACACAAGAGCTTACAATCTATGAGGTAGAGGAGGTGACACAAGAGCTTACAATCTATGAGGTAGAGGAGGTGACACAAGAGCTTACAATCTATGAGGTAGAGGAGGTGACACAAGAGCTTACAATCTATGAGGTAAGGAGGTGACACAAGAGCTTACAATCTATGAGGTAGAGGGGGTGACACAAGAGCTTACAATCTATGAGGTAGAGGGGGTGACACAAGAGCTTACAATCTATGAGGTAGAGGTGACACAAGAGCTTACAATCTATGAGGTAGAGGGGGTGACACAAGAGCTTACACTCTATGAGGTAGAGGAGGTGACACAAGAGCTTACAATCTATGAGGTAGAGGAGGTGACACAAGAGCTTACAATCTATGAGGTAGAGGAGGTGACACAAGAGCTTACAATCTATGAGGTAGAGGTGACACAAGAGCTTACAATCTATGAGGTAGAGGAGGTGACACAAGAGCTTACAATCTATGAGGTAGAGGGGGTGACACAAGAGCTTACAATCTATGAGGTAGGAGGTGACACAAGAGCTTACAATCTATGAGGTAGAGGGGGTGACACAAGAGCTTACAATCTATGAGGTAGAGGTGACACAAGAGCTTACAATCTATGAGGTAGAGGAGGTGACACAAGAGCTTACACTCTATGAGGTAGAGGTGACACAAGAGCTTACAATCTATGAGGTAGAGGAGGTGACACAAGAGCTTACAATCTATGAGGTAGAGGTGACACAAGAGCTTACACTCTATGAGGTAGAGGTGACACAGGAGCTTACAATCTATGAGGTAGAGGAGGTGACACAAGAGCTTACAATCTATGAGGTAGAGGAGGTGACACAAGAGTTTACAATCTATGAGGTAGAGGAGGTGACACAAGAGCTTACAATCTATGAGGTAGAGGAGGTGACACAAGAGCTTACAATCTATGAGGTAGAGGAGGTGACACAAGAGCTTACAATCTATGAGGTAGAGGTGACACAAGAGCTTACAATCTATGAGGTAGAGGGGGTGACACAAGAGCTTACAATCTATGAGGTAGAGGAGGTGACACAAGAGCTTACAATCTATGAGGTAGAGGAGGTGACACAAGAGCTTACAATCTATGAGGTAGAGGTGACACAAGAGCTTACAATCTATGAGGTAGAGGAGGTGACACAAGAGCTTACAATCTATGAGGTAGAGGAGGTGACACAAGAGCTTACAATCTATGAGGTAGAGGAGGTGACACAAGAGCTTACAATCTATGAGGTAGAGGGGGTGAGAACTCGGGAGAAGTCTTGTATACGAGCGTGGGAGGTTCTGATAATAGAGGATGTTAGTCTTAGGTCATTGAGTGAGCGGAGAGTACGGGTTGGGTGATAGACAGAGATGAGGGAAGAAATGTAGGGAGGTGCAGCATTATGGAGAGCCTTGTGGAGGAGGGGAGAAGATTATATTGTATTCTGTATTGAATAGGCAGCCAATGTAGTGACCGGCACAGACAGGAGGCCTCGCTGTAGTGACCGGCACAGACCGGAGGCCTCGCTGTAGTGACCGGCACAGACCGGAGGCCTCGCTGTAGTGACTGGCACAGACCGGAGGCCTCGCTGTAGTGACCGGCACAGGCCAGAGGCCTCGCTGTATTGACCGGCACAGACTGGAGGCCTCGCTGTAGTGACCGGCACAGACCGGAGGCCTCGCTGTAGTGACCGGCACAGACCGGAGGCCTCGCTGCAGTGACCGGCACAGACCGGAGGCCTCGCTGTAGTGACCGGCACAGACCAGAGGCCTCGCTGTAGTGACCGGCACAGAGCGGAGGCCTCGCTGTAGTGACCGGCACAGACCGGAGACCTCGCTGTAGTGACCGGCACAGACCGGAGGCCTCGCTGTAGTGACCGGCACAGACCGGAGGCCTCGCTGTAGTGACCGGCACAGACCGGGAGGCCTCGCTGTAGTGACCGGCACAGACCGGAGGCCTCGCTGTAGTGACCGGCACAGACCGGAGGCCTCGCTGTAGCGTCTAGACTGATAGATGAGCCTGGCCGCCGCCGCCACATTCAGAATAGATTGTAGAGGGGAGAGTTTAGTAAGGGGAAGACGGATTAGTAAGGAGTTACAGTAGTCAAGGCGAGAGTGAATCAGCGCAACAATAAGTGTCTTTAGTGTATCTGTGGTAAGGAAAGGGCGGATTCTGGAGATGTTTTTGAGGTGGAGATGACATGAGCGTGCCAGTGATTGGATATGGGGGGTGAAGGAAAGGTCTGAGTCAGACATAACCCCGAGGCAGCGGGCATACTGCCTAGGAGTTATGGTAAGGCCGGAGACTGCAATGGAGATATCAGGGACAGATCTATTAGATGGTGGAAACAGCAGTAGTTCAGTCTGTGAGAGATTCAGTGTCAGATAGAGAGAAGACATGATATTAGAGACAGCAGAGAGACAGTCACTGGTGTTCTGTATTAGTGCAGGGGTGATGTCACGGGATGACGTATACAATTGGGTGTCATCAGCATAAATATGGTTCCGGAAGCCAAATCTGGTGATGGTTTGTTCAATGGGGGCCGTGTAGAGGGAGAAGAGCAGAGTACCTAGGACCGAGCCCTGAGGAACACCAACGGCAAGGGGAAGAGGGGAAGAGACAGAGCCCGCAAATGCTGTAGTCTATGTATGTAATGTGCTGTGTGTTACGCTGTAGTCTATGTATGTAATGTGCTGTATGTTACACTGTAGTCTATGTATGTAATGTGCTGTGTGTTACCCTGTAGTCTATGTATGTAATGTGCCATATGTTACGCTGTAGTCTATGTATGTAATGTGCTATATGTTACGCTGTAGTCTATAGTCTATGTATGTAATGTGCTGTGTGTTACCCTGTAGTCTATTTATGTAATGTGCCATATGTTACGCTGTAGTCTATGTATGTATGTGCCGTATGTTACGCTGTAGTCTATGTATGTAATGTGCCGTATGTTACGCTGTAGTCTATGTATGTAATGTGCTGTATGTTACGCTGTAGTCTATGTATGTAATGTGCTGTATGTTACGCTGTAGTCCATGTATGTAATGTGCTGTATGTTACACTGTAGTCTATGTATGTAATGTGCTGTGTGTTACGCTGTAGTCTATGTATGTAATGTGCTGTATGTTACGCTGTAGTCTATGTATGTAATGTGCTGTGTGTTACACTGTAGTCTATGTATGTAATGTGCTGTGTGTTACGCTGTATTCTATGTATGTAATGTGCAATATGTTACGCTGTAGTCTATGTATGTAATGTGCTGTATGTTACGCTGTAGTCTATGTATGTAATGTGCTGTGTGTTACGCTGTAGTCTATGTATGTAATGTGCTGTATGTTACGCTGTAGTCTATGTATGTAATGTGCTGTATCTTACACTGTAGTCTATGTATGTAATGTGCTGTATGTTACGCTGTAGTCTATGTATGTAATGTGCTGTGTGTTACGCTGTAGTCTATGTATGTAATGTGCTGTGTGTTACGCTGTAGTCTATGTATGTAATGTGCTGTATGTTACGCTGTAGTCTATGTATGTAATGTGCTGTATCTTACACTGTAGTCTATGTATGTAATGTGCTGTATGTTACGCTGTAGTCTATGTATGTAATGTGCTGTGTGTTACGCTGTAGTCTATGTATGTAATGTGCTGTATGTTACACTGTAGTCTATGTATGTAATGTGCTGTGTGTTACCCTGTAGTCTATGTATGTAATGTGCCATATGTTACGCTGTAGTCTATGTATGTAATGTGCTATATGTTACGCTGTAGTCTATAGTCTATGTATGTAATGTGCTGTGTGTTACCCTGTAGTCTATTTATGTAATGTGCCATATGTTACGCTGTAGTCTATGTATGTATGTGCCGTATGTTACGCTGTAGTCTATGTATGTAATGTGCCGTATGTTACGCTGTAGTCTATGTATGTAATGTGCTGTATGTTACGCTGTAGTCTATGTATGTAATGTGCTGTATGTTACGCTGTAGTCCATGTATGTAATGTGCTGTATGTTACACTGTAGTCTATGTATGTAATGTGCTGTGTGTTACGCTGTAGTCTATGTATGTAATGTGCTGTATGTTACGCTGTAGTCTATGTATGTAATGTGCTGTATGTTACACTGTAGTCTATGTATGTAATGTGCTGTGTGTTACGCTGTAGTCTATGTATGTAATGTGCTGTATGTTACGCTGTAGTCTATGTATGTAATGTGCTGTGTGTTACGCTGTAGTCTATGTATGTAATGTGCTGTATGTTACGCTGTAGTCTATGTATGTAATGTGCTGTATCTTACACTGTAGTCTATGTATGTAATGTGCTGTATGTTACGCTGTAGTCTATGTATGTAATGTGCTGTGTGTTACGCTGTAGTCTATGTATGTAATGTGCTGTATGTTACACTGTAGTCTATGTATGTAATGTGCTGTATGTTACACTGTAGTCTATGTATGTAATGTGCTGTGTGTTACGCTGTAGTCTATGTATGTAATGTGCTGTGTGTTACGCTGTAGTCTATGTATGTAATGTGCTGTATGTTACGCTGTAGTCTATGTATGTAATGTGCTGTATCTTACACTGTAGTCTATGTATGTAATGTGCTGTGTGTTACACTGTAGTCTATGTATGTAATGTGCTGTGTGTTACGCTGTATTCTATGTATGTAATGTGCTATATGTTACGCTGTAGTCTATGTATGTAATGTGCTGTATGTTACGCTGTAGTCTATGTATGTAATGTGCTGTGTGTTACGCTGTAGTCTATGTATGTAATGTGCTGTGTGTTACGCTGTAGTCTATGTATGTAATGTGCTGTATGTTACGCTGTAGTCTATGTATGTAATGTGCTGTATGTTACACTGTAGTCTATGTATGTAATGTGCTGTGTGTTACGCTGTAGTCTATGTATGTAATGTGCTATATGTTACGCTGTAGTCTATGTATGTAATGTGCTGTGTGTTACACTGTAGTCTATGTATGTAATGTGCTGTGTGTTACGCTGTATTCTATGTATGTAATGTGCTGTATCTTACACTGTAGTCTATGTATGTAATGTGCTGTATGTTACGCTGTAGTCTATGTATGTAATGTGCTGTGTGTTACGCTGTAGTCTATGTATGTAATGTGCTGTGTGTTACGCTGTAGTCTATGTATGTAATGTGCTGTATGTTACGCTGTAGTCTATGTATGTAATGTGCTGTATCTTACACTGTAGTCTATGTATGTAATGTGCTGTATGTTACGCTGTAGTCTATGTATGTAATGTGCTGTGTGTTACGCTGTAGTCTATGTATGTAATGTGCTGTATGTTACACTGTAGTCTATGTATGTAATGTGCTGTGTGTTACCCTGTAGTCTATGTATGTAATGTGCCATATGTTACGCTGTACTCTATGTATGTAATGTGCTATATGTTATGCTGTAGTCTATGTATGTAATGTGCTGTGTGTTACCCTGTAGTCTATTTATGTAATGTGCCATATGTTACGCTGTAGTCTATGTATGTATGTGCCGTATGTTACGCTGTAGTCTATGTATGTAATGTGCCGTATGTTACGCTGTAGTCTATGTATGTAATGTGCCGTATGTTACACTGTAGTCTATGTATGTAATGTGCTGTGTGTTACGCTGTAGTCTATGTATGTAATGTGCCGTGTGTTACGCTGTAGTCTATGTATGTAATGTGCTGTATGTTGCGCTGTAGTCTATGTATGTAATGTGCTGTATGTTACACTGTAGTCTATGTATGTAATGTGCTGTGTGTTACGCTGTAGTCTATGTATGTAATGTGCTGTATGTTACGCTGTAGTCTATGTATGTAATGTGCTGTATGTTACACTGTAGTCTATGTATGTAATGTGCTGTGTGTTATGCTGTAGTCTATGTATGTAATGTGCTGTATGTTACGCTGTAGTCTATGTATGTAATGTGCTGTATGTTACGCTGTAGTCTATGTATGTAATGTGCTGTATGTTACGCTGTAGCCTATGTATGTAATGTGCTGTGTGTTACGCTGTAGTCTATGTATGTAATGTGCTGTGTGTTACGCTGTAGTCTATGTATGTAATGTGCTGTATGTTACACTGTAGTCTATGTATGTAATGTGCTGTATGTTACACTGTAGTCTATGTATGTAATGTGCTGTATGTTACACTGTAGTCTATGTATGTAATGTGCTGCATGTTACGCTGTAGTCTATGTATGTAATGTGCTGTATGTTACGCTGTAGTCTATGTATGTAATGTGCTGTGTGTTACGCTGTAGTCTATGTATGTATGTACTGTGTGTTACACTATAGTCTATGTATGTAATGTGCTTTATGTTACGCTGTAGTCTATGTATGTAATATATGTATGTGCTGTATGTTGCGCTGTAGTCTATGTATGTAATGTGCTGTATGTTACACTGTAGTCTATGTATGTAATGTGCTGTATGTTACACTGTAGTCTATGTATGTAATGTGCTGTATGTTACGCTGTAGTCTATGTATGTAATGTGCTATATGTTACGCTGTAGTCTATGTATGTAATGTGCTGTATGTTACGCTGTAGTCTATGTATGTAATGTGCTGTATGTTACACTGTAGTCTATGGATGTAATGTGCTGTGTGTTACACTGTAGTCTATGTATGTAATGTGCTGTGTGTTACGCTGTAGTCTATGTATGTAATGTGCTGTATGTTATGCTGTAGACTATGTATGTAATGTGCCGTATGTTGCGCTGTACTGTAGTCTATGTATGTAATGTGCTGTATGTTACGCTGTAGTCTATGTATGTAATGTGCTGTATGTTACACTGTAGTCTATGTATGTAATGTGCTGTATGTTACGCTGAAGTCTATGTATGTAATGTGCTGTGTGTTACACTGTAGTCTATGTATGTAATGTGCTGTATGTTATGCTGTAGACTATGTATGTAATGTGCTGTATGTTACACTGTAGTCTATGTATGTAATGTGCTGTATGTTGCGCTGTAGTCTATGTATGTAATGTGCTGTATGTTACGCTGTAGTCCATGTATGTAATGTGCTGTATGTTACACTGTAGTCTATGTATGTAATGTGCTGTGTGTTACGCTGTAGTCTATGTATGTAATGTGCTGTATGTTACGCTGTAGTCTATGTATGTAATGTGCTGTATGTTACACTGTAGTTTATGTATGTAATGTGCTGTGTGTTACGCTGTAGTCTATGTATGTAATGTGCTGTATGTTACGCTGTAGTCTATGTATGTAATGTGCTGTATGTTACGCTGTAGTCTATGTATGTAATGTGCTGTATGTTACGCTGTAGCCTATGTATGTAATGTGCTGTGTGTTACGCTGTAGTCTATGTATGTAATGTGCTGTGTGTTACACTGTAGTCTATGTATGTAATGTGCTGTGTGTTACGCTGTAGTCTATGTATGTAATGTGCTGTGTGTTACACTGTAGTCTATGTATGTAATGTGCTATATGTTACACTGTAGTCTATGTATGTAATGTGCTGTATGTTACACTGTAGTCTATGTATGTAATGTGCTGTATGTTACACTGTAGTCTATGTATGTAATGTGCTGTATGTTACACTGTAGTCTATGTATGTAATGTGCTGTATGTTACGCTGTAGTCTATGTATGTAATGTGCTGTATGTTACGCTGTAGTCTATGTATGTAATGTGCTGTGTGTTACGCTGTAGTCTATGTATGTATGTACTGTGTGTTACACTATAGTCTATGTATGTAATGTGCTGTATGTTACGCTGTAGTCTATGTATGTAATATATGTATGTGCTGTATGTTGCGCTGTAGTCTATGTATGTAATGTGCTGTATGTTACACTGTAGTCTATGTATGTAATGTGCTGTATGTTACGCTGTAGTCTATGTATGTAATGTGCTATATGTTATGCTGTAGTCTATGTATGTAATGTGCTGTATGTTACGCTGTAGTCTATGTATGTAATGTGCTGTATGTTACACTGTAGTCTATGGATGTAATGTGCTGTGTGTTACACTGTAGTCTATGTATGTAATGTGCTGTGTGTTACACTGTAGTCTATGTATGTAATGTGCTGTATGTAATGCTGTAGACTATGTATGTAATGTGCCGTATGTTGCGCTGTACTGTAGTCTATGTATGTAATGTGCTGTATGTTACGCTGTAGTCTATGTATCTAATGTGCTGTATGTTACACTGTAGTCTATGTATGTAATGTGCTGTATGTTACGCTGAAGTCTATGTATGTAATGTGCTGTGTGTTACACTGTTGTCTATGTATGTAATGTGCTGTATGTTATGCTGTAGACTATGTATGTAATGTGCTGTATGTTACACTGTAGTCTATGTATGTAATGTGCTGTATGTTGCGCTGTAGTCTATGTATGTAATGTGCTGTATGTTACACTGTAGTCTATGTATATATGTACTCTGTGTTACACTATAGTCTATGTATGTAATGTGCTGTGTGTTACACTGTAGTCTATGTATGTAATGTGCTGTATGTTATGCTGTAGACTATGTATGTAATGTGCTGTATGTTACACTGTAGTCTATGTATGTAATGTGCTGTATGTTCGCTGTAGTCTATGTATGTAATGTGCTGTGTGTTACGCTGTAGTCTATGTATGTAATGTGCTGTATGTTACGCTGTAGTCTATGTATGTAATGTGCTGTATCTTACACTGTAGTCTATGTATGTAATGTGCTGTATGTTACACTGTAGTCTATGTATGTAATGTGCTGTATGTTACACTGTAGTCTATGTATGTAATGTGCTGTGTGTTACGCTGTAGTCTATGTATGTAATGTGCTGTGTGTTACACTGTAGTCTATGTATGTAATGTGCTGTGTGTTACACTGTAGTCTATGTATGTAATGTGCTGTGTGTTACGCTGTATTCTATGTATGTAATGTGCAATATGTTACGCTGTAGTCTATGTATGTAATGTGCTGTATGTTACGCTGTAGTCTATGTATGTAATGTGCTGTGTGTTACGCTGTAGTCTATGTATGTAATGTGCTGTATGTTACGCTGTAGTCTATGTATGTAATGTGCTGTATCTTACACTGTAGTCTATGTATGTAATGTGCTGTATGTTACGCTGTAGTCTATGTATGTAATGTGCTGTGTGTTACGCTGTAGTCTATGTATGTAATGTGCTGTGTGTTACGCTGTAGTCTATGTATGTAATGTGCTGTATGTTACGCTGTAGTCTATGTATGTAATGTGCTGTATCTTACACTGTAGTCTATGTATGTAATGTGCTGTATGTTACGCTGTAGTCTATGTATGTAATGTGCTGTGTGTTACGCTGTAGTCTATGTATGTAATGTGCTGTATGTTACACTGTAGTCTATGTATGTAATGTGCTGTGTGTTACCCTGTAGTCTATGTATGTAATGTGCCATATGTTACGCTGTAGTCTATGTATGTAATGTGCTATATGTTACGCTGTAGTCTATAGTCTATGTATGTAATGTGCTGTGTGTTACCCTGTAGTCTATTTATGTAATGTGCCATATGTTACGCTGTAGTCTATGTATGTATGTGCCGTATGTTACGCTGTAGTCTATGTATGTAATGTGCCGTATGTTACGCTGTAGTCTATGTATGTAATGTGCTGTATGTTACGCTGTAGTCTATGTATGTAATGTGCTGTATGTTACGCTGTAGTCCATGTATGTAATGTGCTGTATGTTACACTGTAGTCTATGTATGTAATGTGCTGTGTGTTACGCTGTAGTCTATGTATGTAATGTGCTGTATGTTACGCTGTAGTCTATGTATGTAATGTGCTGTGTGTTACACTGTAGTCTATGTATGTAATGTGCTGTGTGTTACGCTGTATTCTATGTATGTAATGTGCAATATGTTACGCTGTAGTCTATGTATGTAATGTGCTGTATTTACGCTGTAGTTTATTATTGTAATGTGCTGTGTGTTACGCTGTAGTCTATGTATGTAATGTGCTGTGTGTGACGCTGTAGTCTATGTATGTAATGTGCTGTATGTTACGCTGTAGTCTATGTATGTAATGTGCTGTATCTTACACTGTAGTCTATGTATGTAATGTGCTGTATGTTACGCTGTAGTCTATGTATGTAATGTGCTGTGTGTTACGCTGTAGTCTATGTATGTAATGTGCTGTATGTTACACTGTAGTCTATGTATGTAATGTGCTGTGTGTTACCCTGTAGTCTATGTATGTAATGTGCCATATGTTACGCTGTAGTCTATGTATGTAATGTGCTATATGTTACGCTGTAGTCTATAGTCTATGTATGTAATGTGCTGTGTGTTACCCTGTAGTCTATTTATGTAATGTGCCATATGTTACGCTGTAGTCTATGTATGTATGTGCCGTATGTTACGCTGTAGTCTATGTATGTAATGTGCTGTATGTTACGCTGTAGTCTATGTATGTAATGTGCTGTATGTTACCCTGTAGTCTATGTATGTAATGTGCCGTATGTTACGCTGTAGTCTATGTATGTAATGTGCTGTATGTTACGCTGTAGTCTATGTATGTAATGTGCTGTATGTTACGCTGTAGTCCATGTATGTAATGTGCTGTATGTTACACTGTAGTCTATGTATGTAATGTGCTGTGTGTTACGCTGCCTGTAGTCTATGTATGTAATGTGCTGTATGTTACGCTGTAGTCTATGTATGTAATGTGCTGTGTGTTACGCTGTAGTCTATGTATGTAATGTGCTGTATGTTACACTGTAGTCTATGTATGTAATGTGCTGTGTGTTACCCTGTAGTCTATGTATGTAATGTGCCATATGTTACGCTGTACTCTATGTATGTAATGTGCTATATGTTACGCTGTAGTCTATGTATGTAATGTGCTGTGTGTTACCCTGTAGTCTATTTATGTAATGTGCCATATGTTACGCTGTAGTCTATGTATGTATGTGCCGTATGTTACGCTGTAGTCTATGTATGTAATGTGCCGTATGTTACGCTGTAGTCTATGTATGTAATGTGCTGTATGTTACACTGTAGTCTATGTATGTAATGTGCTGTGTGTTACGCTGTAGTCTATGTATGTAATGTGCTGTGTGTTACGCTGTAGTCTATGTATGTAATGTGCTGTATGTTGCGCTGTAGTCTATGTATGTAATGTGCTGTATGTTACACTGTAGTCTATGTATGTAATGTGCTGTGTGTTACGCTGTAGTCTATGTATGTAATGTGCTGTATGTTACGCTGTAGTCTATGTATGTAATGTGCTCTATGTTACACTGTAGTCTATGTATGTAATGTGCTGTGTGTTATGCTGTAGTCTATGTATGTAATGTGCTGTATGTTACGCTGTAGTCTATGTATGTAATGTGCTGTATGTTACGCTGTAGTCTATGTATGTAATGTGCTGTATGTTATGCTGTAGCCTATGTATGTAATGTGCTGTGTGTTACGCTGTAGTCTATGTATGTAATGTGCTGTGTGTTACGCTGTAGTCTATGTATGTAATGTGCTGTATGTTACACTGTAGTCTATGTATGTAATGTGCTGTGTGTTACGCTGTAGTCTATGTATGTAATGTGCTGTGTGTTACACTGTAGTCTATGTATGTAATGTGCTATATGTTACACTGTAGTCTATGTATGTAATGTGCTGTATGTTACACTGTAGTCTATGTATGTAATGTACTGTATGTTACACTGTAGTCTATGTATGTAATGTGCTGTATGTTACACTGTAGTCTATGTATGTAATGTGCTGCATGTTACGCTGTAGTCTATGTATGTAATGTGCTGTATGTTACGCTGTAGTCTATGTATGTAATGTGCTGTGTGTTACGCTGTAGTCTATGTATGTATGTACTGTGTGTTACACTATAGTCTATGTATGTAATGTGCTTTATGTTACGCTGTAGTCTATGTATGTAATATATGTATGTGCTGTATGTTGCGCTGTAGTCTATGTATGTAATGTGCTGTATGTTACACTGTAGTCTATGTATGTAATGTGCTGTATGTTACACTGTAGTCTATGTATGTAATGTGCTGTATGTTACGCTGTAGTCTATGTATATAATGTGCTATATGTTACGCTGTAGTCTATGTATGTAATGTGCTGTATGTTACGCTGTAGTCTATGTATGCAATGTGCTGTATGTTACACTGTAGTCTATGGATGTAATGTGCTGTGTGTTACACTGTAGTCTATGTATGTAATGTGCTGTGTGTTACGCTGTAGTCTATGTATGTAATGTGCTGTATGTTATGCTGTAGACTATGTATGTAATGTGCCGTATGTTGCGCTGTACTGTAGTCTATGTATGTAATGTGCTGTATGTTACGCTGTAGTCTATGTATGTAATGTGCTGTATGTTACACTGTAGTCTATGTATGTAATGTGCTGTATGTTACGCTGAAGTCTATGTATGTAATGTGCTGTGTGTTACACTGTAGTCTATGTATGTAATGTGCTGTATGTTATGCTGTAGACTATGTATGTAATGTGCTGTATGTTACACTGTAGTCTATGTATGTAATGTGCTGTATGTTGCGCTGTAGTCTATGTATGTAATGTGCTGTATGTTACGCTGTAGTCCATGTATGTAATGTGCTGTATGTTACACTGTAGTCTATGTATGTAATGTGCTGTGTGTTACGCTGTAGTCTATGTATGTAATGTGCTGTATGTTACGCTGTAGTCTATGTATGTAATGTGCTGTGTGTTACACTGTAGTCTATGTATGTAATGTGCTATATGTTACACTGTAGTCTATGTATGTAATGTGCTGTATGTTACACTGTAGTCTATGTATGTAATGTGCTGTATGTTACACTGTAGTCTATGTATGTAATGTGCTGTATGTTACACTGTAGTCTATGTATGTAATGTGCTGTATGTTACGCTGTAGTCTATGTATGTAATGTGCTGTATGTTACGCTGTAGTCTATGTATGTAATGTGCTGTGTGTTACGCTGTAGTCTATGTATGTATGTACTGTGTGTTACACTATAGTCTATGTATGTAATGTGCTGTATGTTACGCTGTAGTCTATGTATGTAATATATGTATGTGCTGTATGTTGCGCTGTAGTCTATGTATGTAATGTGCTGTATGTTACACTGTAGTCTATGTATGTAATGTGCTGTATGTTACGCTGTAGTCTATGTATGTAATGTGCTATATGTTATGCTGTAGTCTATGTATGTAATGTGCTGTATGTTACGCTGTAGTCTATGTATGTAATGTGCTGTATGTTACACTGTAGTCTATGGATGTAATGTGCTGTGTGTTACACTGTAGTCTATGTATGTAATGTGCTGTGTGTTACACTGTAGTCTATGTATGTAATGTGCTGTATGTAATGCTGTAGACTATGTATGTAATGTGCCGTATGTTGCGCTGTACTGTAGTCTATGTATGTAATGTGATGTATGTTACGCTGTAGTCTATGTATGTAATGTGCTGTATGTTACACTGTAGTCTATGTATGTAATGTGCTGTATGTTACGCTGAAGTCTATGTATGTAATGTGCTGTGTGTTACACTGTAGTCTATGTATGTAATGTGCTGTATGTTATGCTGTAGACTATGTATGTAATGTGCTGTATGTTACACTGTAGTCTATGTATGTAATGTGCTGTATGTTGCGCTGTAGTCTATGTATGTAATGTGCTGTATGTTACACTGTAGTCTATGTATATATGTACTCTGTGTTACACTATAGTCTATGTATGTAATGTGCTGTGTGTTACACTGTAGTCTATGTATGTAATGTGCTGTATGTTATGCTGTAGACTATGTATGTAATGTGCTGTATGTTACACTGTAGTCTATGTATGTAATGTGCTGTATGTTGCGCTGTAGTCTATGTATGTAATGTGCTGTATGTTACACTGTAGTCTATGTATATATGTACTGTGTGTTACACTATAGTCTATGTATGTAATGTGCTGTATGTTACGCTGTAGTCTATGTATGTAATATATGTATGTGCTGTGTGTTACGCTGTAGTCTATGTATGTAATGTGCTGTATGTTACGCTGTAGTCTATGTATGTAATGTGCTGTGTGTGTTACGCTGTAGTCTATGTATGTAATGTGCTGTATGTTACGCTGTAGTCTATGTATGTAATGTGCTGTATGTTACGCTGTAGTCTATGTATGTAATGTGCTGTATTTTACGCTGTAGTCTATGTATGTAATGTGCTATGTGTTACGCTTTAGTCTATGTATGTAATGTGCCGTGTGTTACGCTGTAGTCTATGTATGTATGTACTGTGTGTTACACTATAGTCTATGTATGTAATGTGCTGTGTTACGCTGTAGTCTATGTATATAATGTGCTATATGTTACGCTGTAGTCTATGTATGTAATGTGCTATATTTTACGCTGTAGTCTATGTATGTAATGTGCTGTATGTTACGCTGTAGTCTATGTATGTAATGTGCTTTGTGTTACGCTGTAGTCTATGTATGTAATGTGCTGTGTGTTACGCTGTAGTCTATGTATGTAATGTGCTGTATGTTACGCTGTAGTCTATGTATGTAATGTGCTGTATGTTACGCTGTAGTCTATGTATGTAATGTGCTGTGTTACGCTGTAGTCTATGTATATAATGTGCTATATGTTACGCTGTAGTCTATGTATGTAATGTGCTATATTTTACGCTGTAGTCTATGTATGTAATGTGCTGTATGTTACGCTGTAGTTTGTGTATGTAATGTGCTGTATGTTACACTGTAGTCTATGTATGTAATGTGCTGTATGTTACGCTGTAGTTTGTGTATGTAATGTGCTGTATGTTACACTGTAGTCTATGTATGTAATGTGCTGTATGTTACGCTGTAGTCTATGTATGTAATGTGCTGTGTGTTACACTGTAGTCTATGTATGTAATGTGCTGTATGTTACGCTGTAGTCTATGTATGTAATGTGCTGTATGTTACGCTGTAGTCTATGTATGTAATGTGCTGTATGTTACGCTGTAGTCTATGTATGTAATGTGCTGTGTGTTACGCTGTAGTCTTTGTATGTAATGTGCTGTATGTTACGCTGTAGTCTATGTATGTAATGTGCTGTATGTTACGCTGTAGTCTATGTATGTAATGTGCTGTGTGTTACGCTGTAGTCTATGTATGTAATGTGCTATATGTTACGCTGTAGTCTATGTATGTAATGTGCTATATATTACGCTGTAGGCTATGTATGTAATGTGCTGTATGTTACACTGTAGTCTATGTATGTAATGTGCTGTATGTTACGCTGTAGATTATGTATGTAATGTGTTGTGTGTTACGCTGTAGTCTATGTATGTAATGTGCTGTGTGTTACACTGTAGTCTATGTATGTAATGTTCTGTATGTTACACTGTAGTCTATGTATGTAATGTGCTGTATGTTACACTGTAGTCTATGTATGTAATGTGCTGTGTGTTACGCTGTAGTCTATGTATGTAATGTGCTGTATGTTACGCTGTAGTCTATGTATGTAATGTGCTGTATGTTACACTGTAGTCTATGTATGTAATGTGCCGTATGTTACGCTGTAGTCTATGTATGTAATGTGCTGTATGTTACACTGTAGTCTATGTATGTAATGTGCCGTATGTTACGCTGTAGTCTATGTATGTAATGTGCTGTATGTTACGCTGTAGTCTATGTATGTAATGTGCTGTGTTACGCTGTAGTCTATGTATGTAATGTGCTGTATGTTACGCTGTAGTCTATGTATGTAATGTGCTGTATGTTATGCTGTAATCTATGTATGTAATGTGCTGTGTGTTACTCTGTAGTCTATGTATGTAATGTGCTGTATGTTACGCTGTAGTCTATGTATGTAATGTGCTGTATGTTACACTGTAGTCTATGTATGTAATGTGCTGTGTGTTACGCTCTAGTCTATGTATGTAATGTGCTGTGTGTTACGCTGTAGTCTATGTATGTAATGTGCTGTGTATTACGCTGTAGTCTATGTATGTAATGTGCTATATGTTACGCTGTAGTCTATGTATGTAATGTGTTGTATGTTACGCTGTGGTCTATGTATGTAATGTGCTGTATGTTAAGCTGTAGTCTATGTATGTAATGTGCTGTATGTTACACTGTAGTCTATGTATGTAATGTGCTGTGTGTTACACTGTAGTCTATGTATGTAATGTGCTGTATGTTACACTGTAGTCTGTGTTTGTAATATATGTATGTGCTGTATGTTACGCTGTAGTCTATGTATGTAATGTGCTGTATGTTACACTGTAGTCTATGTATGTAATGTGCCGTATGTTACGCTGTAGTCTATGTATGTAATGTGCTGTATGTTACACTGTAGTCTATGTATGTAATGTGCTGTATGTTACGCTGTAGTCTATGTATGTAATGTGCTGTATGTTACACTGTAGTCTATGTATGTAATGTGCTGTGTGTTACACTGTAGTCTATGTATGTAATGTGCTATATGTTACGCTGTAGTCTATGTATGTAATGTGCTGTGTGTTACGCTGTAGTCTATGTATATAATGTGCTGTATGTTACGCTGTAGTCTATGTATGTAATGTGCTATATTTTACGCTGTAGTCTATGTATGTAATGTGCTGTATGTTACGCTGTAGTTTGTGTATGTAATGTGCTGTGTGTTACACTGTAGTCTATGTATGTAATGTGCTGTATGTTACGCTGTAGTCTATGTATGTAATGTGCTGTGTGTTACCCTGCAGTCTATGTATGTAATGTGCTGTGTGTTACACTGTAGTCTATGTATGTAATGTGCTGTTTGTTACACTGTAGTCTGTGTTTGTAATATATGTATGTGCTGTATGTTACACTGTAGTCTATGTATGTAATGTGCTGTGTGTTACGCTGTAGTCTATGTATGTAATGTGCTGTATGTTATGCTGTAATCTATGTATGTAATGTGCTTTGTGTTACGCTGTAGTCTATGTATGTAATGTGCTGTATGTTACACTGTAGTCTATGTATGTAATGTGCTATATGTTACACTGTAGTCTATGTATGTAATGTGCTGTATGTTGCGCTGTAGTCTATGTATGTAATGTGCTGTGTGTTACGCTGTACTCTATGTATGTAATGTGCTGTATGTTACACTGTAGTCTATGTATATAATGTGCTATATGTTACACTGTAGTCTATGTATATAATGTGCTGTATGTTACGCTGTAGTCTATGTATGTAATGTGTTGTGTGTTACACTGTAGTCTATGTATGTAATGTGCTGTATGTTACGCTGTAGTCTATGTATGTAATGTGCTGTATTTTACACTGTAGTCTATGTATGTAATGTGCTGTATGTTACGCTGTAGTCTATGTATGTAATGTGCTGTATGTTACACTGTAGTCTATGTATGTAATGTGCTGTGTGTTACGCTGTAGTCTATGTATGTAATGTGCTGTATGTTACGCTGTAGTCTATGTATGTAATGTGCCGTGTGTTACGCTGTAGTCTATGTATGTAATGTGCTGTATGTTACACTATAGTCTATGTATGTAATGTGCTGTGTGTTACACTGTAGTCTATGTATGTAATGTGCTATATTTTACGCTGTAGTCTATGTATGTAATGTGCTGTGTGTTACGCTGTAGTTTGTGTATGTAATGTGCCGTGTGTTACACAGTAGTCTATGTATGTAATGTGCTATATTTTACGCTGTAGTCTATGTATGTAATGTGCTGTATGTTACGCTGTAGTCTATGTATGTAATATGCTGTATGTTACACTGTAGTCTATGTATGTAATGTGCTGTGTGTTACGCTGTAGTCTATGTATGTAATGTGCTGTGTGTTACACTGTACTGTAGTCTATGTATGTAATGTGCTGTGTGTTACACTGTAGTCTATGTATGTAATGTGCTATATTTTACGCTGTAGTCTATGTATGTAATGTGCTGTGTGTTACGCTGTAGTCTATGTATGTAATGTGCTGTGTGTTACACTGTAGTCTATGTATGTAATGTGCTGTATGTTACGCTGTAGTCTATGTATGTAATGTGCTATATATTACGCTGTAGACTATGTATGTCATGTGCTGTATGTTACGCTGTAGTCTATGTATGTAATATATGTATGTGCTGTATGTTACGCTGTAGTCTATGTATGTAATATATGTATGTGCTGTATGTTACGCTGTAGTCTATGTATGTAATGTGCTGTGTGTTACACTGTAGTCTATGTATGTAATGTGCTATATTGTACGCTGTAGTCTATGTATGTAATGTGCTGTGTGTTACGCTGTAGTCTATGTATGTAATGTGCTGTGTGTTACACTGTAGTCTATGTATGTAATGTGCTGTATGTTACGCTGTAGTCTATGTATGTAATGTGCTATATATTACGCTGTAGACTATGTATGTCATGTGCTGTATGTTACGCTGTAGTCTATGTATGTAATATATGTATGTGCTGTATGTTACGCTGTAGTCTATGTATGTAATGTTCTGTGTGTTACGCTGTAGTCTATGTATGTAATGTGCTGTGTGTTACACTGTAGTCTATGTATGTAATGTGCTGTATGTTACGCTGTAGTCTATGTATGTAATGTGCTATATATTATGCTGTAGACTATGTATGTCATGTGCTGTGTGTTACACTGTAGTCTATGTATGTAATGTTCTGTGTGTTACGCTGTAGTCTATGTATGTAATGTGCTGTGTGTTACACTGTAGTCTATGTATGTAATGTGCTGTATGTTACGCTGTAGTCTATGTATGTAATGTGCTATATATTATGCTGTAGACTATGTATGTCATGTGCTGTATGTTACGCTGTAGTCTATGTATGTAATATATGTATGTGCTGTATGTTACGCTGTAGTCTATGTATGTAATGTGCTGTGTGTTACGCTGTAGTATATGTATGTAATGTGCTGTATGTTACACTGTAGTCTATATATGTAATGTGCTGTATGTTACGCTGTAGATTATGTATGTAATGTGCTGTGTGTTACGCTGTAGTCTATGTATGTAATGTGCTGTATGTTACACTGTAGTCTATGTATGTAATGTGCTGTATGTTACACTGTAGTCTATGTATGTAATGTGCTGTGTGTTACGCTGTAGTCTATGTATGTAATGTGCTGTATGTTACGCTGTAGATTATGTATGTAATGTGCTGTATGTTACACTGTAGTCTATGTATGTAATGTGCTGTGTGTTACACTGTAGTCTATGTATGTAATGTGCTGTATGTTACACTGTAGTCTGTGTTTGTAATATATGTATGTGCTGTATGTTACGCTGTAGTCTATGTTTGTAATGTGCTGTATGTTACGCTGTAGTCTATGTATGTAATGTGCTGTATGTTACGCTGTAGTCTATGTATGTAATGTGCTGTGTGTTACGCTGTAGTCTATGTATGTAATGTGCTGTATGTTACGCTGTAGTCTATGTATGTAATGTGCTGTGTGTTACGCTGTAGTCTATGTATGTAATGTGCTATATGTTACGCTGTAGTCTATGTATGTAATGTGCTATATATTACGCTGTAGACTATGTATGTAATGTGCTGTATGTTACACTGTAGTCTATGTATGTAATGTGCTGTATGTTACGCTGTAGATTATGTATGTAATGTGTTGTGTGTTACGCTGTAGTCTATGTATGTAATGTGCTGTGTGTTACACTGTAGTCTATGTATGTAATGTTCTGTATGTTACACTGTAGTCTATGTATGTAATGTGCTGTATGTTACGCTGTAGTCTATGTATGTAATGTGCTGTATGTTACACTGTAGTCTATGTATGTAATGTGCTGTGTGTTACGCTGTAGTCTATGTATGTAATGTGCTGTATGTTACGCTGTAGTCTATGTATGTAATGTGCTGTATGTTACACTGTAGTCTATGTATGTAATGTGCCGTATGTTACGCTGTAGTCTATGTATGTAATGTGCTGTATGTTACACTGTAGTCTATGTATGTAATGTGCCGTATGTTACGCTGTAGTCTATGTATGTAATGTGCTGTATGTTACGCTGTAGTCTATGTATGTAATGTGCTGTGTTACGCTGTAGTCTATTTATGTAATGTGCTGTATGTTACGCTGTAGTCTATGTATGTAATGTGCTGTATGTTATGCTGTAATCTATGTATGTAATGTGCTGTGTGTTACGCTGTAGTCTATGTATGTAATGTGCTGTGTGTTACACTGTAGTCTATGTATGTAATGTGCTGTGTGTTACGCTATAGTCAATGTATGTTATGGGCTGTGTGTTACACTGTAGTCTATGTATGTAATGTGCTGTATGTTACGCTGTAGTCTATGTATGTAATGTGCTGTATGTTACACTGTAGTCTATGTATGTAATGTGCTGTGTGTTACGCTGTAGTCTATGTATGTAATGTGCTGTGTGTTACGCTGTAGTCTATGTATGTAATGTGCTGTGTGTTACGCTGTAGTCTATGTATGTAATGTGCTATATGTTACGCTGTAGTCTATGTATGTAATGTGCTGTATGTTACACTGTAGTCTATGTATGTAATGTGTTGTATGTTACGCTGTGGTCTATGTATGTAATGTGCTGTATGTTACGCTGTAGTCTATGTATGTAATGTGCTGTATGTTACACTGTAGTCTATGTGTGTAATGTGCTGTGTGTTACACTGTAGTCTATGTATGTAATGTGCTGTATGTTACACTGTAGTCTGTGTTTGTAATATATGTATGTGCTGTATGTTACGCTGTAGTCTATGTATGTAATGTGCTGTATGTTACACTGTAGTCTATGTATGTAATGTGCCGTATGTTACGCTGTAGCCTATGTATGTAATGTGCTGTATGTTACACTGTAGTCTATGTATGTAATGTGCTGTGTTACGCTGTAGTCTATGTATGTAATGTGCTGTATGTTACGCTGTCGTCTATGTATGTAATGTGCTGTATGTTATGCTGTAATCTATGTATGTAATGTGCTGTGTGTTACGCTGTAGTCTATGTATGTAATGTGCTGTGTGTTACACTGTAGTCTATGTATGTAATGTGCTGTGTGTTACGCTATAGTCAATGTATGTTATGGGCTGTGTGTTACACTGTAGTCTATGTATGTAATGTGCTGTATGTTATCTGTAGTCTATGTATGTAATGTGCTGTGTGTTACGCTGTAGTCTATGTATGTAATGTGCCGTGTGTTACGCTGTAGTCTATGTATGTATGTACTGTGTGTTACACTATAGTCTATGTATGTAATGTGCTATATGTTACGCTGTAGTCTATGTATGTAATGTGCTGTATGTTACGCTGTAGTCTATGTATGTAATGTGCTTTGTGTTACGCTGTAGTCTATGTATGTAATGTGCTGTGTGTTACGCTGTAGTCTATGTATGTAATGTTCTGTATGTTACACTGTAGTCTATGTATGTAATGTGCTGTGTGTCACGCTGTAGTCTATGTATGTAATGTGCTGTATGTTACGCTGTAGTCTATGTATATAATGTGCTATATGTTACGCTGTAGTCTATGTATGTAATGTGCTATATTTTACGCTGTAGTCTATGTATGTAATGTGCTGTATGTTACGCTGTAGTTTGTGTATGTAATGTGCTGTATGTTACACTGTAGTCTATGTATGTAATGTGCTGTATGTTACGCTGTAGTCTATGTATGTAATGTGCTGTGTGTTACCCTGCAGTCTATGTATGTAATGTGCTGTGTGTTACACTGTAGTCTATGTATGTAATGTGCTGTTTGTTACACTGTAGTCTGTGTTTGTAATATATGTATGTGCTGTATGTTACACTGTAGTCTATGTATGTAATGTGCTGTGTGTTACGCTGTAGTCTATGTATGTAATGTGCTGTATGTTATGCTGTAATCTATGTATGTAATGTGCTTTGTGTTACGCTGTAGTCTATGTATGTAATGTGCTGTATGTTACACTGTAGTCTATGTATGTAATGTGCTATATGTTACACTGTAGTCTATGTATGTAATGTGCTGTATGTTGCGCTGTAGTCTATGTATGTAATGTGCTGTGTGTTACGCTGTACTCTATGTATGTAATGTGCTGTATGTTACACTGTAGTCTATGTATATAATGTGCTATATGTTACATTGTAGTCTATGTATATAATGTGCTGTATGTCACGCTGTAGTCTATGTATGTAATGTGTTGTGTGTTACACTGTAGTCTATGTATGTAATGTGCTGTATGTTACGCTATAGTCTATGTATGTAATATATGTATGTGCTGTATGTTGCGCTGTAGTCTATGTATGTAATGTGCTGTATTTTACACTGTAGTCTATGTATGTAATGTGCTGTATGTTACGCTGTAGTCTATGTATGTAATGTGCTGTATGTTACACTGTAGTCTATGTATGTAATGTGATGTATGTTATCTGTAGTCTATGTGTGTAATGTGCTGTATGTTACACTGTAGTCTATGTATGTAATGTGCTGTGTGTTACGCTGTAGTCTATGTATGTAATGTGCTGTATGTTACGCTGTAGTCTATGTATGTAATGTGCCGTGTGTTACGCTGTAGTCTATGTATGTATGTACTGTGTGTTACACTATAGTCTATGTATGTAATGTGCTGTGTTACGCTGTAGTCTATGTATATAATGTGCTATATGTTACGCTGTAGTCTATGTATGTAATGTGCCGTGTGTTACACTGTAGTCTATGTATGTAATGTGCTATATTTTACGCTGTAGTCTATGTATGTAATGTGCTGTGTGTTACGCTGTAGTTTGTGTATGTAATGTGCCGTGTGTTACACTGTAGTCTATGTATGTAATGTGCTATATTTTACGCTGTAGTCTATGTATGTAATGTGCTGTATGTTACGCTGTAGTCTATGTATGTAATATGCTGTATGTTACACTGTAGTCTATGTATGTAATGTGCTGTGTGTTACGCTGTAGTCTATGTATGTAATGTGCTGTGTGTTACACTGTACTGTAGTCTATGTATGTAGTGTGCTGTGTGTTACGCTGTAGTCTATGTATGTAATGTGCTGTGTGTTACGCTGTAGTCTATGTATGTAATGTGCTGTGTGTTACACTGTAGTCTATGTATGTAATGTGCTGTATGTTACACTGTAGTCTATGTATGTAATGTGCTGTATGTTGCGCTGTAGTCTATGTATGTAATGTGCTGTATGTTACACTGTAGTCTATGTATGTAATGTGCCGTATGTTACGCTGTAGTCTATGTATGTAATGTGCTGTATGTTACACTGTAGTCTATGTATGTAATGTGCCGTATGTTACGCTGTAGTCTATGTATGTAATGTGCTGTATGTTACGCTGTAGTCTATGTATGTAATGTGCTGTGTTACGCTGTAGTCTATTTATGTAATGTGCTGTATGTTACGCTGTAGTCTATGTATGTAATGTGCTGTATGTTATGCTGTAATCTATGTATGTAATGTGCTGTGTGTTACGCTGTAGTCTATGTATGTAATGTGCTGTGTGTTACACTGTAGTCTATGTATGTAATGTGCTGTGTGTTACGCTATAGTCAATGTATGTTATGGGCTGTGTGTTACACTGTAGTCTATGTATGTAATGTGCTGTATGTTACGCTGTAGTCTATGTATGTAATGTGCTGTATGTTACACTGTAGTCTATGTATGTAATGTGCTGTGTGTTACGCTGTAGTCTATGTATGTAATGTGCTGTGTGTTACGCTGTAGTCTATGTATGTAATGTGCTGTGTGTTACGCTGTAGTCTATGTATGTAATGTGCTATATGTTACGCTGTAGTCTATGTATGTAATGTGCTGTATGTTACACTGTAGTCTATGTATGTAATGTGTTGTATGTTACGCTGTGGTCTATGTATGTAATGTGCTGTATGTTACGCTGTAGTCTATGTATGTAATGTGCTGTATGTTACACTGTAGTCTATGTGTGTAATGTGCTGTGTGTTACACTGTAGTCTATGTATGTAATGTGCTGTATGTTACACTGTAGTCTGTGTTTGTAATATATGTATGTGCTGTATGTTACGCTGTAGTCTATGTATGTAATGTGCTGTATGTTACACTGTAGTCTATGTATGTAATGTGCCGTATGTTACGCTGTAGCCTATGTATGTAATGTGCTGTATGTTACACTGTAGTCTATGTATGTAATGTGCTGTGTTACGCTGTAGTCTATGTATGTAATGTGCTGTATGTTACGCTGTCGTCTATGTATGTAATGTGCTGTATGTTACGCTGTAGTCTATGTATGTAATGTGCTGTGTGTTACGCTGTAGTCTATGTATGTAATGTGCTGTGTGTTACACTGTAGTCTATGTATGTAATGTGCTGTGTGTTACGCTATAGTCAATGTATGTTATGGGCTGTGTGTTACACTGTAGTCTATGTATGTAATGTGCTGTATGTTATCTGTAGTCTATGTATGTAATGTGCTGTGTGTTACGCTGTAGTCTATGTATGTAATGTGCCGTGTGTTACGCTGTAGTCTATGTATGTATGTACTGTGTGTTACACTATAGTCTATGTATGTAATGTGCTATATGTTACGCTGTAGTCTATGTATGTAATGTGCTGTATGTTACGCTGTAGTCTATGTATGTAATGTGCTTTGTGTTACGCTGTAGTCTATGTATGTAATGTGCTGTGTGTTACGCTGTAGTCTATGTATGTATTGTTCTGTATGTTACACTGTAGTCTATGTATGTAATGTGCTGTGTGTCACGCTGTAGTCTATGTATGTAATGTGCTGTATGTTACGCTGTAGTCTATGTATATAATGTGCTATATGTTACGCTGTAGTCTATGTATGTAATGTGCTATATTTTACGCTGTAGTCTATGTATGTAATGTGCTGTATGTTACGCTGTAGTTTGTGTATGTAATGTGCTGTATGTTACACTGTAGTCTATGTATGTAATGTGCTGTATGTTACGCTGTAGTCTATGTATGTAATGTGCTGTGTGTTACCCTGCAGTCTATGTATGTAATGTGCTGTGTGTTACACTGTAGTCTATGTATGTAATGTGCTGTTTGTTACACTGTAGTCTGTGTTTGTAATATATGTATGTGCTGTATGTTACACTGTAGTCTATGTATGTAATGTGCTGTGTGTTACGCTGTAGTCTATGTATGTAATGTGCTGTATGTTATGCTGTAATCTATGTATGTAATGTGCTTTGTGTTACGCTGTAGTCTATGTATGTAATGTGCTGTATGTTACACTGTAGTCTATGTATGTAATGTGCTATATGTTACACTGTAGTCTATGTATGTAATGTGCTGTATGTTGCGCTGTAGTCTATGTATGTAATGTGCTGTGTGTTACGCTGTACTCTATGTATGTAATGTGCTGTATGTTACACTGTAGTCTATGTATATAATGTGCTATATGTTACATTGTAGTCTATGTATATAATGTGCTGTATGTCACGCTGTAGTCTATGTATGTAATGTGTTGTGTGTTACACTGTAGTCTATGTATGTAATGTGCTGTATGTTACGCTATAGTCTATGTATGTAATATATGTATGTGCTGTATGTTGCGCTGTAGTCTATGTATGTAATGTGCTGTATTTTACACTGTAGTCTATGTATGTAATGTGCTGTATGTTACGCTGTAGTCTATGTATGTAATGTGCTGTATGTTACACTGTAGTCTATGTATGTAATGTGATGTATGTTATCTGTAGTCTATGTGTGTAATGTGCTGTATGTTACACTGTAGTCTATGTATGTAATGTGCTGTGTGTTACGCTGTAGTCTATGTATGTAATGTGCTGTATGTTACGCTGTAGTCTATGTATGTAATGTGCCGTGTGTTACGCTGTAGTCTATGTATGTATGTACTGTGTGTTACACTATAGTCTATGTATGTAATGTGCTGTGTTACGCTGTAGTCTATGTATATAATGTGCTATATGTTACGCTGTAGTCTATGTATGTAATGTGCCGTGTGTTACACTGTAGTCTATGTATGTAATGTGCTATATTTTACGCTGTAGTCTATGTATGTAATGTGCTGTGTGTTACGCTGTAGTTTGTGTATGTAATGTGCCGTGTGTTACACTGTAGTCTATGTATGTAATGTGCTATATTTTACGCTGTAGTCTATGTATGTAATGTGCTGTATGTTACGCTGTAGTCTATGTATGTAATATGCTGTATGTTACACTGTAGTCTATGTATGTAATGTGCTGTGTGTTACGCTGTAGTCTATGTATGTAATGTGCTGTGTGTTACACTGTACTGTAGTCTATGTATGTAGTGTGCTGTGTGTTACGCTGTAGTCTATGTATGTAATGTGCTGTGTGTTACGCTGTAGTCTATGTATGTAATGTGCTGTGTGTTACACTGTAGTCTATGTATGTAATGTGCTGTATGTTACACTGTAGTCTATGTATGTAATGTGCTGTATGTTGCGCTGTAGTCTATGTATGTAATGTGCTGTATGTTACACTGTAGTCTATGTATGTAATGTGCCGTATGTTACGCTGTAGTCTATGTATGTAATGTGCTGTATGTTACACTGTGGTCTATGTATGTAATGTGCCGTATGTTACGCTGTAGTCTATGTATGTAATGTGCTGTATGTTACGCTGTAGTCTATGTATGTAATGTGCTGTGTTACGCTGTAGTCTATTTATGTAATGTGCTGTATGTTACGCTGTAGTCTATGTATGTAATGTGCTGTATGTTATGCTGTAATCTATGTATGTAATGTGCTGTGTGTTACGCTGTAGTCTATGTATGTAATGTGCTGTGTGTTACACTGTAGTCTATGTATGTAATGTGCTGTGTGTTACGCTATAGTCAATGTATGTTATGGGCTGTGTGTTACACTGTAGTCTATGTATGTAATGTGCTGTATGTTACGCTGTAGTCTATGTATGTAATGTGCTGTATGTTACACTGTAGTCTATGTATGTAATGTGCTGTGTGTTACGCTGTAGTCTATGTATGTAATGTGCTGTGTGTTACGCTGTAGTCTATGTATGTAATGTGCTGTGTGTTACGCTGTAGTCTATGTATGTAATGTGCTATATGTTACGCTGTAGTCTATGTATGTAATGTGCTGTATGTTACACTGTAGTCTATGTATGTAATGTGTTGTATGTTACGCTGTGGTCTATGTATGTAATGTGCTGTATGTTACGCTGTAGTCTATGTATGTAATGTGCTGTATGTTACACTGTAGTCTATGTGTGTAATGTGCTGTGTGTTACACTGTAGTCTATGTATGTAATGTGCTGTATGTTACACTGTAGTCTGTGTTTGTAATATATGTATGTGCTGTATGTTACGCTGTAGTCTATGTATGTAATGTGCTGTATGTTACACTGTAGTCTATGTATGTAATGTGCCGTATGTTACGCTGTAGCCTATGTATGTAATGTGCTGTATGTTACACTGTAGTCTATGTATGTAATGTGCTGTGTTACGCTGTAGTCTATGTATGTAATGTGCTGTATGTTACGCTGTCGTCTATGTATGTAATGTGCTGTATGTTACGCTGTAGTCTATGTATGTAATGTGCTGTGTGTTACGCTGTAGTCTATGTATGTAATGTGCTGTGTGTTACACTGTAGTCTATGTATGTAATGTGCTGTGTGTTACGCTATAGTCAATGTATGTTATGGGCTGTGTGTTACACTGTAGTCTATGTATGTAATGTGCTGTATGTTATCTGTAGTCTATGTATGTAATGTGCTGTGTGTTACGCTGTAGTCTATGTATGTAATGTGCCGTGTGTTACGCTGTAGTCTATGTATGTATGTACTGTGTGTTACACTATAGTCTATGTATGTAATGTGCTATATGTTACGCTGTAGTCTATGTATGTAATGTGCTGTATGTTACGCTGTAGTCTATGTATGTAATGTGCTTTGTGTTACGCTGTAGTCTATGTATGTAATGTGCTGTGTGTTACGCTGTAGTCTATGTATGTATTGTTCTGTATGTTACACTGTAGTCTATGTATGTAATGTGCTGTGTGTCACGCTGTAGTCTATGTATGTAATGTGCTGTATGTTACGCTGTAGTCTATGTATATAATGTGCTATATGTTACGCTGTAGTCTATGTATGTAATGTGCTATATTTTACGCTGTAGTCTATGTATGTAATGTGCTGTATGTTACGCTGTAGTTTGTGTATGTAATGTGCTGTATGTTACACTGTAGTCTATGTATGTAATGTGCTGTATGTTACGCTGTAGTCTATGTATGTAATGTGCTGTGTGTTACCCTGCAGTCTATGTATGTAATGTGCTGTGTGTTACACTGTAGTCTATGTATGTAATGTGCTGTTTGTTACACTGTAGTCTGTGTTTGTAATATATGTATGTGCTGTATGTTACACTGTAGTCTATGTATGTAATGTGCTGTGTGTTACGCTGTAGTCTATGTATGTAATGTGCTGTATGTTATGCTGTAATCTATGTATGTAATGTGCTTTGTGTTACGCTGTAGTCTATGTATGTAATGTGCTGTATGTTACACTGTAGTCTATGTATGTAATGTGCTATATGTTACACTGTAGTCTATGTATGTAATGTGCTGTATGTTGCGCTGTAGTCTATGTATGTAATGTGCTGTGTGTTACGCTGTACTCTATGTATGTAATGTGCTGTATGTTACACTGTAGTCTATGTATATAATGTGCTATATGTTACATTGTAGTCTATGTATATAATGTGCTGTATGTCACGCTGTAGTCTATGTATGTAATGTGTTGTGTGTTACACTGTAGTCTATGTATGTAATGTGCTGTATGTTACGCTATAGTCTATGTATGTAATATATGTATGTGCTGTATGTTGCGCTGTAGTCTATGTATGTAATGTGCTGTATTTTACACTGTAGTCTATGTATGTAATGTGCTGTATGTTACGCTGTAGTCTATGTATGTAATGTGCTGTATGTTACACTGTAGTCTATGTATGTAATGTGATGTATGTTATCTGTAGTCTATGTGTGTAATGTGCTGTATGTTACACTGTAGTCTATGTATGTAATGTGCTGTGTGTTACGCTGTAGTCTATGTATGTAATGTGCTGTATGTTACGCTGTAGTCTATGTATGTAATGTGCCGTGTGTTACGCTGTAGTCTATGTATGTATGTACTGTGTGTTACACTATAGTCTATGTATGTAATGTGCTGTGTTACGCTGTAGTCTATGTATATAATGTGCTATATGTTACGCTGTAGTCTATGTATGTAATGTGCCGTGTGTTACACTGTAGTCTATGTATGTAATGTGCTATATTTTACGCTGTAGTCTATGTATGTAATGTGCTGTGTGTTACGCTGTAGTTTGTGTATGTAATGTGCCGTGTGTTACACTGTAGTCTATGTATGTAATGTGCTGTATGTTACACTGTAGTCTATGTATGTAATGTGCTATATTTTACGCTGTAGTCTATGTATGTAATGTGCTGTATGTTACGCTGTAGTCTATGTATGTAATATGCTGTATGTTACACTGTAGTCTATGTATGTAATGTGCTGTGTGTTACGCTGTAGTCTATGTATGTAATGTGCTGTGTGTTACACTGTACTGTAGTCTATGTATGTAGTGTGCTGTGTGTTACGCTGTAGTCTATGTATGTAATGTGCTGTGTGTTACGCTGTATTCTATGTATGTAATGTGCTGTGTGTTACACTGTAGTCTATGTATGTAATGTGCTGTATGTTACGCTGTAGTCTATGTATGTAATGTGCTGTGTGTTACGCTGTAGTCTATGTATGTAATGTGCTGTGTGTTACACTGTAGTCTATGTATGTAATGTGCTGTGTGTTACGCTGTAGTCTATGTATGTAATGTGCTGTGTGTTACGCTGTAGTCTATGTATGTAATGTGCTGTATGTTACCCTGTAGTCTATGTATGTAATGTGCCGTGTGTTACGCTGTAGTCTATGTATGTAATGTGCTGTATGTTACACTGTAGTCTATGTATGTAATGTGCTGTATGTTACGCTGTAGTCTATGTATGTAATATATGTATGTGCTGTATGTTACGCTGTAGTCTATGTATGTAATATATGTATGTGCTGTGTGTTACACTGTAGTCTATGTATGTAATGTGCTGTATGTTACACTGTAGTCTATGTATGTAATGTGCTGTGTGTTACACTGTAGTCTATGTATGTAATGTGCTGTATGTTAAGCTGTAGTCTATGTATGTAATGTGCTATATATTATGCTGTAGACTATGTATGTCATGTGCTGTATGTTACGCTGTTGTCTATGTATGTAATATATGTATGTGCTGTATGTTACGCTGTAGTCTATGTATGTAATGTGCTGTGTGTTACGCTGTAGTCTATGTATGTAATGTGCTGTATGTTACACTGTAGTCTATGTATGTAATGTGCTGTATGTTACGCTGTAGATTATGTATGTAATGTGCTGTGTGTTACGCTGTAGTCTATGTATGTAATGTGCTGTATGTTACACTGTAGTCTATGTATGTAATGTGCTGTATGTTACACTGTAGTCTATGTATGTAATGTGCTGTGTGTTACGCTGTAGTCTATGTATGTAATGTGCTGTATGTTACGCTGTAGATTATGTATGTAATGTGCTGTATGTTACACTGTAGTCTATGTATGTAATGTGCTGTGTGTTACACTGTAGTCTATGTATGTAATGTGCTGTATGTTACACTGTAGTCTGTGTTTGTAATATATGTATGTGCTGTATGTTACGCTGTAGTCTATGTATGTAATGTGCTGTGTGTTACACTGTAGTCTATGTATGTAATGTGCTGTATGTTACACTGTAGTCTGTGTTTGTAATATATGTATGTAATGTGCTGTATGTTACGCTGTAGTCTATGTATGTAATGTGCTGTGTGTTACGCTGTACTCTATGTATGTAATGTGCTGTATGTTATGCTGTAATCTATGTATGTAATGTGCTTTGTGTTACGCTGTAGTCTATGTATGTAATGTGCTGTGTGTTACGCTGTAATCTATGTATGTAATGTGCTGTATGTTACACTGTAGTCTATGTATGTAATAATAAAAATAATAATAATAATAATAATAATAATAATAATAATAATAATAATAGTCCTTTAATAGTCCCACAGTGGGGAAATTCAGTGTGTTACAGCAGCAAAGATAAGATAAGATAAGCAGATACAAATACAAATACAACATGTACAGGAATGTTCCAAGGTGAGAGGCATTACATTGATAGCAGACAGACAGATAGGACGTAGCAGAGGGGGGGGGGGGGTATTTAACAGGGAGAGAGATATTTCAGTTCTCTGTATGTAATGATCTCCGCTTAGGTCGGTGTTGGTTGTACAGCCTAACCGCGGTGGGGAGGAAAGACTTCCGATAGCGCTCCTTCTCACACTTAGGGTGGAGCAGTCGGTCACTGACAGTACTGCTCAGCGCGATCACAGTCTCATGCATGGGATGGGACTTCTTCTTCTGCATGGAGCTCACCACGGACAGTATCCTTCTGTCACCCACCACCTGCACTGGGTCCAGTGGGCTCCCCAGGACAGAGCTGGCCCTTCTAATCAGCTTGTCCAGTCTATTCCTATCCCTGGATGATATACTGCTCCCCCAGCAGGCCACTCCGAAGAAGATGGCTGATGCCACTACCGAGTTGAAGAAAGTCCTAAGAAGTGCCCCCCGGATTCCAAAGGCTCTCAGCTTCCTAAGCAGGTAGAGCCTGCTGTGGCCCTTCCTGTACAGGACCTCCATATGATCTGCCCAGTCCAGCTTATTATTAAGGAGCAAACCCAGGTACTTATAGGTGTTCACAATCTCGATGCCCGTCCCCAGGATGTCCACTGGTTTAGGAGGGCTTCTGCCTTTACGGAAGTCCACCACCATCTCCTTGGTCTTCCCCGCGTTAATCTTCAGGTGGTTCTGGTGGCACCAGTCCACAAAGTCCTGGTTCAGTTCTCTGTACTCCCTGTCATCATCGTCTGTGATGAGACCCACTATTGCAGAGTCGTCAGAATACTTCTGTAGGTAGCAGCTGCATGAGAGCACCTAAAATCTGCAGTGTACAGTGTGAAGAGGAAAGGGGCGAGAACCGTACCCTGAGGTGCCCCCGTATTACAGATCACGGTACCTGACACACAGTCCTGGGCTCTCACATACTGAGGTGGATTTGTGAGGTAGTCTAGGATCCAGTTGGAGAGGTGGTGGTCCACTCCAGCAAGGCCCAGCTTGTCCCTCAGTAACCTGGGCTGTATGGTGTTAAAAGCACTGGAGAAATCAAAGAACATTATTCTCACTGTGTTCCCTGGTTTCTCCAGGTGAGACAGAGCCCTGTGCAGAAGATGGATGATGGCATCATCTACCCCAATGCCCGGTCGATAAGCAAACTGGAGAGGGTCCATAGCGGGGCTCACTAGAGGGTGGAGATGTGTGAGAACCAATCTCTCTAAGATCTTCATCAGGTGGGATGTCAGTGCTACAGGTCTGTAGTCGTTGAGGTCCATAGGGTGAGGTTTCTTTGGAACTGGTACCACACAAGAAGATTTCCATAATTCAGGGACTATTTCCTGCCTCAGGCTCATATTATACATATATGTAATTATACCACACAGCTGGTCCCCACAAGTCTTAATTAGCCTTGCACTGATGTCATCTGGCCCTGCGGCTTTCCTCGCCTTGATCTTTTTCATCTCCTTCCTCACCGGGGCCCGTGTGAAGGTCAGACTGTGGCCAGATAAAGACGGATTTCTGGATTTACTGGTCTGTTGGGAAGTGGCCGCATGGGGAGAAGTCATTGTGGTGGGGGAAGCTGAAGGACATACTGGGGTGGGAGGAGCTGGTGTGTGATCAAATCTGTTGAAGAATAGGTTTAGTTCATTAAGCCATTAATGTGCTGTATGTTGCGCTGTAGTCTATGTATGTAATGTGCTGTATGTTGCGCTGTAGTCTATGTATGTAATGTGCTGTATGTTACGCTGTAGTCTATGTATGTAATGTGCCGTGTGTTACGCTGTAGTCTATGTATGTAATGTGCTGTGTGTTACGCTGTAGTCTATGTATGTAATGTGCTGTATGTTGCGCTGTAGTCTATGTATGTAATGTGCCTTATGTTACGCTGTAGTTTGTGTATGTAATGTGCTGTATGTTATGCTGTAGTCTATGTATGTAATGTGCTATATGTTACGCTGTAGTCTATGTATGTAATGTGCTGTATGTTACACTGTAGTCTATGTATGTAATGTGCTGTATGTTACACTGTAGTCTATGTATGTAATGTGCTGTATGTTACACTGTAGTCTGTGTTTGTAATATATGTATGTAATGTGCTGTATGTTACGCTGTAGTCTATGTATGTAATGTGCTGTGTGTTACGCTGTACTCTATGTATGTAATGTGCTGTATGTTATGCTGTAATCTATGTATGTAATGTGCTGTATGTTACACTGTAGTCTATGTATGTAATGTGCTGTATGTTGCGCTGTAGTCTATGTATGTAATGTGCTGTATGTTACACTGTAGTCTATGTATGTAATGTGCTGTGTGTTACACTGTAGTCTATGTATATAATGTGCTATATGTTACGCTGTAGTCTATGTATGTAATGTGCTGTATGTTACACTGTAGTCTATGTATGTAATGTGCTGTGTGTTACACTGTAGTCTATGTATATAATGTGCTATATGTTACACTGTAGTCTATGTATGTAATGTGCTGTGTGTTACACTGTAGTCTATGTATGTAATGTGCTGTGTGTTACGCTGTAGTCTATGTATGTAATGTGCTGTATGTTACACTGTAGTCTATGTATGTAATGTGCTGTGTGTTACACTGTAGTCTATGTATGTAATGTGCTGTGTGTTACACTGTAGTCTATGTATGTAATGTGCTATATGTTACGCTGTAGTCTATGTATGTAATGTGCTGTGTGTTACACTGTAGTCTATGTATGTAATGTGCTGTGTGTTACACTGTAATCTATGTATGTAATGTGCTGTATGTTACGCTGTAGTCTATGTATGTAATGTGCTGTATGTTACGCTGTAGTCTATGTATGTAATGTGCTGTATGTTACGCTGTAGTCTATGTATGTAATGTGCTGTGTGTTACGCTGTAGTCTATGTATGTAATGTGCTGTATGTTACGCTGTAGTCTATGTATGTAATGTGTTGTGTGTTACACTGTAGTCTATTTATGTAATGTGCTGTATGTTACGCTGTAGTTTATGTATGTAATGTGCTGTATGTTACGCTGTAGTCTATGTATGTAATGTGCTGTATGTTACGCTGTAGTCTATGTATGTAATGTGCTGTATGTTACGCTGTAGTCTATGTATGTAATGTGCTGTGTGTTACACTGTAATCTATGTATGTAATGTGCTGTATGTTACACTGTAGTCTATGTATGTAATGTGCTGTATGTTACGCTGTAGTCTATGTATGTAATGTGCTGTATGTTACGCTGTAGTCTATGTATGTAATGTGCTGTATGTTACGCTGTAGTCTATGTATGTAATGTGCTGTATGTTACGCTGTAGTCTATGTATGTAATGTGCTGTATGTTACGCTGTACTCTATGTATGTAATGTGCTGTATGTTATGCTGTAATCTATGTATGTAATGTGCTGTATGTTACACTGTAGTCTATGTATGTAATGTGCTGTATGTTACGCTGTAGTCTATGTATGTAATGTGCTGTATGTTACGCTGTAGTCTATGTATGTAATGTGCTGTGTGTTACACTGTAGTCTATGTATGTAATGTGCTGTGTGTTACACTGTAATCTATGTATGTAATGTGCCGTATGTTACGCTGTAGTCTATGTATGTAATGTGCTGTGTGTTACGCTGTAGTCTATGTATGTAATGTGCTGTATGTTACACTGTAGTCTATGTATGTAATGTGCTGTATGTTACGCTGTAGTCTATGTATGTAATGTGCTGTATGTTACGCTGTAGTCTATGTATGTAATGTGCTGTATGTTACGCTGTAGTCTATGTATGTAATGTGCTGTATGTTACACTGTAGTCTATGTATGTAATGTGCTGTATGTTACGCTGTAGTCTATGTATGTAATGTGCTGTATGTTACGCTGTAGTCTATGTATGTAATGTGCTGTATGTTACGCTGTAGTCTATGTATGTAATGTGCTGTATGTTACGCTGTAGTCTATGTATGTAATGTGCTGTATGTTACGCTGTAGTCTATGTATGTAATGTGCTGTGTGTTACACTGTAGTCTATGTATGTAATGTGCTGTATGTTACGCTGTAGTCTATGGCTGATGAGCTGTGTATTTATCGATAGTGGACATTGCAGCGTCAAATCGATCAAACATTGGCGCAGTAATAGAGGAGACCTGGAAGGGGAAAAATATTATTCCTAATCCCTAGGACATAAGTCACGTGGTCGGTACCTGCTGTGGATGATGATCCTGATTCATTCCCGAGCCCAGTGGTGTCTCCTGTACCTGCAAACAAGAAAGGCATCACAGCGGAGAGACCGTCACATGTACAAATACCATTCACATGTCACGTGGACACCCAGCGTGAGGAAAACCATGGATGAGACAGGGCAAAGCAGGTGAGACAACAACAGAGGACAATGTAGAAGAGACAGCAATGGAGAAGAGAGGACAATGGAGAAGAGACGGCGATGCAGAAGAGAGGGCAATGGATAAGAGGCAGCGATGGTGAAGAGAGGACAATGGAGAAGAAACATTGATGGAGAACAGAGGACAATGGAAGCAGAGGACAAAGCAAGCAAGATAACAACAGAAAACAATGAAGAAGAGACGGCAATGGAGAAGAGAGAACAACGGAGAAGAGAGGACAATGGAGAAGAGATGAACCACAGGACTGAGATGGTAATGGATTCTGTATACATACAGTGCTGAGCTGACACACGGGTCCCAGGATGCAGTAAGTCTGACATGAAGAGACCAGATGAATAAATGCTGCAAACTCACATGAGGTACAGCCAGTGATGGTGGTGATGAGAAGAACCAGACACAGGGCGGCCAAGGAGGGGACCAGGAGCACAGAGCAGTGCCTACCTGCAGGGGGCAGTAACATCATTGTATATAATAGACAGCCGCAGAGGGGGCTCTCTACATGCTGATGGGTTCAGGGTGGAGTCTTAGCTAGACACATAGATATGGGCTGAAGAGTCCTGGAGTTATAGGTCACTCCTATCATCCTCCTGAATCCTCCCTCTCTGACCACCAACACCATCATCACTCACATCAGTTCCTGTATGTCTGCCATTACACAGGTCACCGCCCTCTACTAGATACCTTCCCATCTCTCTTACTAGTCTCTATAGCTCTCTGCCATACTATACACACCATAGAATGTACTACTACACTCATCCTCCTCATTACACAGGTCACTGCCCTCTACTAGATACCTTCCCATCTCTCTTACTAGTCTATATAGCTCTCTGCCATACTATACACACCATAGAATGTACTACTACACTCATCCTCCTCATTACACAGGTCACCGCCCTCTACTAGATACCTTCATACTATACACACAATAGAATGTACTACCACACCTATTCTCCTGGATGTGGGTTAGGGACCCCTATTCTACATGACACTCAGTTATCACCTGACAGATTATTGGCAGAGTTGTCTACATGGAGGGGGCTTATATATATATATATATATATATATATATATATATATATATATGTACACGAGGTCCTTACCTGGGTTGAGTTTCTGCCTCCATTCTGTCTTCTTGTCATCTCCTCTGATTATCTCGCACTGATCTATCATATTATTAAAACCAGGACAAATAGTGATACAAGTTATCAGCACAGCTACATATTACATGTGTGATATTACACAGGGCTGTCTGTATTACATGTGTGATATTACACCGGGACTGTCTGTATTACATGTGTGATATTACACAGGACTGTCTGTATTACATGTGTGATATTACACTGGGCTGTCTGTATTACATGTGTGATATTACACCGGGACTGTCTGTATTACATGTGTGATATTACACAGGACTGTCTGTATTACATGTGTGATATTACACAGGACTGTCTGTATTACATGTGTGATATTACACAGGACTGTCTGTATTACATGTGTGATATTACACTGGGCTGTCTGTATTACATGTGTGATATTACACAGGACTGTCTGTATTACATGTGTGATATTACACAGGGCTGTCTGTATTACATGTGTGATATTACACAGGACTGTCTGTATTACATGTGTGATATTACACTGGGCTGTCTGTATTACATGTGTGATATTACACTGGGCTGTCTGTATTACATGTGTGATATTACACAGGACTGTCAGTATTACATGTGTGATATTACACAGGAACTGTCTGTATTACATGTGGGATATTACACAGGACTGTCTGTATTACATGTGTGATATTACAGGGGATTGTCTGTATTACATGTGTGATATTACACAGGGACTGTCTGTATTACATGTGTGATATTACAAAGGACTGTCTGTATTGCATGTGTGATATTACACAGGACTGTCTATTACATGTGTGATATTACACAGGACTGTCTGTATTACATGTGTGATATTACACAGGGCTGTCTGTATTACATGTGTGATATTACACAGGACTGTCTGTATTACATGTGTGATATTACACCGGGACTGTCTGTATTACATGTGTGATATTACACAGGACTGTCTGTATTACATGTGTGATATTACACAGGACTGTCTGTATTACATGTGTGATATTACACAGGACTGTCTATTACATGTGTGATATTACACAGGACTGTCTGTATTACATGTGTGATATTACACAGGACTGTCTATTACATGTGTGATATTACACAGGACTGTCTGTATTACATGTGTGATATTACACAAGGCTGTCTGTATTACATGTGTGATATTACACAGGACTGTCTGTATTACATGTGTGATATTACACAGGGACTGTCTGTATTACATGTGTGATATTACACAGGGCTGTCTGTATTACATGTGTGATATTACACAGGGCTGTCTGAATTACATGTGTGATATTACAAAGGACTGTCTGTATTACATGTGTGATATTACACAGGACTGTCTGTATTACATGTGTGATATTACACAGGGCTGTTTGTATTACATGTGTGATATTACACAGGGACTGTCTGTATTACATGTGTGATATTACACAGGACTGTCTGTATTACATGTGTGATATTACACAGGACTGTCTGTATTACATGTGTGATATTACACAGGACTGTCTGTATTACATGTGATATTACACAGGACTGTCTGTATTACATGTGTGATATTACACAGGACTGTCTGTATTACATGTGTGATATTACACAGGACTGTCTGTATTACATGTGTGATATTACACAGGACTGTCTGTATTACATGTGTGATATTACACAGGACTGTCTGTATTACATGTGTGATATTACACTGGGCTGTCTGTATTACATGTGTGATATTACACAGGACTGTCTGTATTACATGTGTGATATTACACAGGGCTGTCTGTATTACATGTGTGATATTACACAGGACTGTCTGTATTACATGTGATATTACACAGGACTGTCTGTATTACATGTGTGAATGTTTTGGTGTGGGGCGGCCTCGCGCTCGTTTCCGTGCAGTTGATTTCTCACCTTTTTCAGCTTCTTTCCATTTTCTACTTGTTTTCTTGGTTGACTCTCTGATCATTGTGACCGACACGTCTCCACCCCCTGCAGAAACTACAACAGACGTGAGGTCACGTTATATACAGGTTATATCCAGAGGTGTAGGTGTACACTAGAGGGCGCTCTGTGTGGTTATAGGTGGACACTAGGGGGCGCTTTGTGTGATTATAGGCGGACACTAGAGGGCGCTCTGTGTGGTTATAGGCGGACACTAGAGGGCGCTCTGTGTGGTTATAGGCGGACACTAGAGGGCGCTCTATGTGGTTATAGGTGGACACTAGGGGGCGCTCTGTGTGGTTATAGGCGGACACTAGAGGGCGCTCTGTGTGGTTATAGGCGGACACTAGGGGGCGCTCTGTGTGGTTATAGGCGGACACTAGAGGGCGCTCTGTGTGGTTATAGGCGGACAATAGAGGGCGCTCTGTGTGGTTATAGGCGGACACTAGAGGGCGCTCTGTGTGATTATAGGCGGACACTAGAGGGCGCTCTGTGTGGTTATAGGCGGACAATAGAGGGCGCTCTGTGTGGTTATAGGCGGACACTAGAGGGCACTCTGTGTGATTATAGGCGGACACTAGAGGGCGCTCTGTGTGGTTATAGGCGGACACTAGAGGGCGCTCTGTGTGGTTATAGGTGGGATTATTCAGAGGTAACGGATATATTATAATAAGCAGAGTCATGTGATCACCTTATACTTTGCACATTATACGATACCTTTCTGCTGCGGTGGTTTCGGTGGTGTTTTCATGCTGATGGCGGTGAACGCGACTGCATCTTCTGTATTGTGAGGAATCTGAGAAACTGCAAAGAGAAAATTACCAATCATTGAAGTCCATGGGAGAGTCTCATCTGATGTGACTAAACGGGCAAACATCAGCCATCTTACACCACATGGCCGCCACATTCCTTATACGTTACATGAGACATGTTCTCCGGGTCACAGAGTAACTTGTACCTCATGGGTCCCAGTGAAATGTTTATAACAGCGCCCCCTACCATGCTATTATTTATAATACTGCTGAGCTCCGAGGTGTCGGATAACTCATCTGCTACGGGGCCCATGGGCTGTGGGTCCGCTGCACTGTCTTCAGACCTCTTCTCCTAAGAATTGGTCAGCGCCTCCTTGTGGTGATTGGTGGATCTGCTGAGCTGTGACTAAATCTGCTCCACCAATCAGCACCTTCCTAACTAATAGGCAGAGTGAAGGGGAGGGGCCAGGCATTGTGCTGTGATAGCTTTAAGCTCCTCTAAGTCCTTGTTCACACAACTGTATATAATGTAGTAGAACTTACATCTCCCAAAAAATGTGGATCCATGGCAAAAAAGAAAAGACCCGCAGGAGGGTCACATGACCACAGGGAAGCTGCTGCTTTAATGGCCTCATTGTATGTACCAGTATGGAGGTAATGGGCGTCTCCTCCACAAGACTGGCTGAAGCGGTGCATGCTGGGATTTATTCCGCACAGTCCGCCTGTCCGTTTGTCATTCCCCACATATAGACTGTACAGATCCCATTGGTTAGGTGGTCACAGGTGGTCACAGGTAGTCACAGGTGGTCACAGGTACTAGTCACAGGTAGTCACAGGTGGTCACAGGTAGTCACAGGTAGTCACAGGTGGTCACAAGTGGTCACAGGTGGTCACAGGTAGTCACAGGTAGTCACAGGTGGTCACAGGTGGTCACAGGTGGTCACAGGTAGTCACAGGTAGTAGTCACAGGTAGTCACAGGTGGTCACAGGTGGTCACAAGTGGTCACAGGTGGTCACAGGTGGTCACAGGTAGTCACAGGTAGTAGTCACAGGTAGTCACAGGTGGTCACAAGTGGTCACAGGTGGTCACAGGTAGTCACAGGTAGTCACAGGTAGTCACAGGTGGTCACAGGTAGTCACAGGTGGTCACAGGTGGTCACAGGTGGTCACAGGTAGTCACAGGTAGTCACAGGTGGTCACAAGTGGTCACAGGTGGTCACAGGTAGTCACAGGTGGTCACAGGTGGTAGTCACAGGTAGTAGTCACAGGTGGTCACAGGTTGTCACATATTGAACCCCGTCCACATAGATGGGACCCTAATACTGGACATGGTGGCCAGGTGGGCCTTCTCTGTATGTCACAATGGCTATAGACCAGCTTTTGGCTCAGATCCTTCTCTCATCGGTTTGTGACGCTTGTGGATTTGGACATGACTTCCTTCCTTTAGGTCCTGGTATGAAGGTCCAGGATTTCTGTAGAATATTGGTTATCTCTACATTCTAGGTGTTGATATCTCACATGTCACACCTAGAACTTCAGAAGATCCAGCCTTCTCATGAAACGTCTAGGCCTTTCCACCACCCTAGAAGCAAATTTACATTGGCCGTGCGAACCGAGCCCCTTGCAGTGACTTCTCTCTGGTGATTCGGAAACTTCCTGTCTAAGGGGACGTTCACACTAGCGTTGGTGACCGTCAGTAGTGTCCGTTGCTATTTTCCGTTACAAGATTTTAGCATCGGACACTCGCTGAACCGTCAGAAATCCGTTAAAATTTCCATTCATTTCAATGGGTTTTTATGTTGTGTCCGTTTACACCCAATCCATCAGAAGTCCGTTTTTTTTCGCGGACAAAAAATCCTACATGCAGGACTTTTTTGTCCGTTTGGAAAAACGGATTCTTGACGGACAGCAAGTGTCCGTTATTTTTTTTAACATTGAAGTCTATGAGTAACGGACTTATAACGGACAGTGACTGATAGCCATGATAGCCATCAGTTACTGTCCGTTATTTTATGCCCGTTATTTTTCTGCGCATGCTCAGAAAGCAGAAACAAACAAAAATAAAAAACGGACAGTGCTGAAAAACAGACACCTTAACATCAGTTAGTGTCCGTTATTGTCTGTTATGACAGGTGTCCGTTTTTTTTTTTTTTAACGGATACCTTCATAATGGAATGCAACAGTAGTGTGAACGCTGCCTAACAAATATCATTATGGTCAAAGTGATGGAATTGTTGGGTGAATGACGTGGAGAGAGCGTGACACTGCCTAAATCTATATGGAGAAGCCACATCCCCTAACTGACGTCATGGCCGGAACCACACGGCCGGCGGTAAATAAACAGAGCAGGGTGTGCGTGGAGACTTGTGTATAGCGTGTATAGCAGGCGTATGCGTCAAGTAGGACCCCTGCAAAATGCCAGGACCTCCCAACTTACGGAGATAACTAACAGCGCATCAAAGCTTCTAGATAGTAAACATAACGCACTTGTGACGTAAAGGTTGGAGAAGTATAAGAACGGCAGAGAAAACACTTGGGCGACGTAATAACTGATGTACCGGAGTGCGACGTAATAACTGATATACCGGAGCGTGACGTAATAACTGATGTACCGGAGCGCAACATAATAACTGATGTACCGGAGTGCGACGTAATAACTGATGTACCGGAGCGTGACGTAATAACTGATGTACCGGAGCGCAACATAATAACTGATGTACCAGAGCATGACGTAATAACTGATGTACCGGAGCGTGACGTAATAGCTGATGTACCGGAGTGTGATGTAATATCTGATGTACTGGAGCGCAACATAATAACTGATGTACCGGAGTGCGACGTAATAACTGATGTACCGGAGCGCAACATAATAACTGATGTACCGGAGCGTGACGTAATAACTGATGTACCGGAGCGCAACATAATAACTGATGTACCAGAGCGTGACGTAATAACTGATGTACCGGAGCGTGACGTAATAACTGATGTACCGGAGTGTGATGTAATATCTGATGTACTGGAGCGCAACATAATAACTGATGTACCGGAGTGCGACGTAATAACTGATGTACCAGAGCGCAGCATAATAACTGATGTAACGGAGCGTGATGTAATATCTGATGTACTGGAGCGCAACATAATAACTGAGGTACCGGAGTGCGACGTAATAACTGATGTACCGGAGTGTGATGTAATAACTGATGTACCAGAGTGCGACGTAATAACTGATGTACCGGAGTGTGACGTAATAACTGATGTACCGGAGTGCGACGTAATAACTGATGTACTGGAGCGCAACATAATAACTGATGTACCGGAGTGCGACGTAATAACTGATGTACCGGAGCGCGACGTAATAACTGATGTTCCAGAACGCAATGTGATAACTGATGTACCGGAGCGTGATGTAATAACTGATGTACCGGAGTGTGACGTAATAACTGATGTACCGGAGCGCGACGTAATAACTGATGTACTGGAGCGCAACATAATAACTGATGTACCGGAGTGTGACGTAATAACTGATGTACCGGAGTGCGACGTAATAACTGATGTACCGGAGCGCGACATAATAACTGATGTTCCAGAACGCAATGTGATAACTGATGTACCGGAGCGTGATGTAATAACTGATGTACCGGAGTGTGACGTAATAACTAATGTACCGGAGTGCGACGTAATAACTGATGTACCGGAGTGCGACGTAATAACTGATGTACCGGAGCATGATGTAATAACTGATGTACCGGAGCGCGCGACGTAATAACTGATGTACCGGAGTGCGACATAATAACTGATGTACCGGAGTGTGACATAATAACTGATGGACCGGAGCGTGACGTAATAACTGATGTACCGGAGTGCGACATAATAACTGATGTACCGGAGTGCGACATAATAACTGATGTACCGGAGCGCGACGTAATAACTGATGTCCTGGAGCACAACATAATAACTGATGTACCGGAGCGCGACGTAATAACTGATGTACTGGAGCGCAACATAATAACTGATGTACCGGAGTGCGACGTAATAACTGATGTACCGGAGCGCGACGTAATAACTGATGTTCCAAAACGCAATGTGATAACTGATGTACCGGAGCGTGATGTAATAACTGATGTACCGGAGCGTGATGTAATAACTGATGTACCGGAGCGCGACGTAATAACTGATGTACCGGAGTGCGACATAATAACTGATGTACCGGAGTGCGACATAATAACTGATGTACCGGAGCGCGACGTAATAACTGATGTCCTGGAGCACAACATAATAACTGATGTACCGGAGTGCGACATAATAACTGATGTACCGGAGTGCGACATAATAACTGATGTACCGGAGCGCGACGTAATATCTGATGTCCTGGAGCACAACATAATAACTGATGTACCGGAGTGCGACGTAATAACTGATGTACCAGAGCGCAACATAATAACTGATGTAACGGAGCGTGATGTAATATCTGATGTACTGGAGCGCAACATAATAACTGAGGTACAGGAGTGCGACGTAATAACTGATGTACCGGAGTGTGATGTAATAACTGATGTACCAGAGTGCGACGTAATAACTGATGTACCGGAGTGCGACGTAATAACTGATGTACTGGAGCGCAACATAATAACTGATGTACCGGAGTGCGACGTAATAACTGATGTACCGGAGTGCGACGTAATAACTGATGTACTGGAGCGCAACATAATAACTGATGTACCGGAGCGTGACGTAATAACTGATGTACCAGAGCGCAACATAATAACTGATGTACCGGAGTGTGATGTAATATCTGATGTACCGGAGCGCAACATAATAACTGATGTACCGGAGTGCGACGTAATAACTGATGTACCGGAGCGCGACGTAATAACTGATGTACTGGAGCGCAACATAATAACTGATATACCAGAGTGCGACGTAATAACTGATGTACCGGAGCGCGACGTAATAACTGATGTACTGGAGCGCAACATAATAACTGATGTACCGGAGTGCGACGTAATAACTGATGTACCGGAGCGCGACGTAATAACTGATGTTCGAGAACGCAATGTGATAACTGATGTACCGGAGCGTGATGTAATAACTGATGTACCGGAGTGTGACGTAATAACTGATGTACCGGAGCGCGACGTAATAACTGATGTACTGGAGCGCAACATAATAACTGATGTACCGGAGTGTGACGTAATAACTGATGTACCGGAGTGCGACGTAATAACTGATGTACCGGAGCGCGACATAATAACTGATGTTCCAGAACGCAATGTGATAACTGATGTACCGGAGCGTGATGTAATAACTGATGTACCGGAGTGTGACGTAATAACTAATGTACCGGAGTGCGACGTAATAACTGATGTACCGGAGTGCGACGTAATAACTGATGTACCGGAGCATGATGTAATAACTGATGTACCGGAGCGCGACGTAATAACTGATGTACCGGAGTGCGACATAATAACTGATGTACCGGAGTGTGACATAATAACTGATGTACCGGAGCGTGACGTAATAACTGATGTACCGGAGTGCGACATAATAACTGATGTACCGGAGTGCGACATAATAACTGATGTACCGGAGCGCGACGTAATAACTGATGTCCTGGAGCACAACATAATAACTGATGTACCGGAGCGCGACGTAATAACTGATGTACTGGAGCGCAACATAATAACTGATGTACCGGAGTGCGACGTAATAACTGATGTACCGGAGCGCGACGTAATAACTGATGTTCCAAAACGCAATGTGATAACTGATGTACCGGAGCGTGATGTAATAACTGATGTACCGGAGCGTGATGTAATAACTGATGTACCGGAGTGTGACGTAATAACTGATGTACCGGAGTGCGACGTAATAACTGATGTACCGGAGTGCGACGTAATAACTGATGTACCGGAGCATGATGTAATAACTGATGTACCGGAGCGCGACGTAATAACTGATGTACCGGAGTGCGACATAATAACTGATGTACTGGAGTGCGACATAATAACTGATGTACCGGAGCGTGACGTAATAACTGATGTACCGGAGTGCGACATAATAACTGATGTACCGGAGTGCGACATAATAACTGATGTACCGGAGCGCGACGTAATAACTGATGTCCTGGAGCACAACATAATAACTGATGTACCGGAGTGCGACATAATAACTGATGTACCGGAGTGCGACATAATAACTGATGTACCGGAGCGCGACGTAATATCTGATGTCCTGGAGCACAACATAATAACTGATGTACCGGAGTGCGACGTAATAACTGATGTACCGGAGCGTGACGTAATAACTGATGTACCGGAGCGCAACATAATAACTGATGTACCGGAGTGCGACGTAATAACTGATGTACTGGAGTGCGACGTAATAACTGATGTACCGGAACGCGACGTAATAACTGATGTACCGGAGCGTGACGTAATAACTGATGTACCGGAGTGCGACTTAATAACTGATGTACCGGAGCGTGATGTAATATCTGATGTAGCAGAGCGCAATGTAATAACTGAAGCTTCTAGATAGTAAACACAACGTACTTGTAACGTAACGTAAAGGTTGGAGAAGTATAAGAACGGCAGAGAAAACACTTGGGCGACGTAATAACTGATGTACCGGAGTGTGATGTGATAACTGATGTACCGGAGTGCAACGTGATAACTGATGTACCGGAGTGTGATGTAATATCTGATGTACCGGAGTGTGATGTAATATCTGATGCACCGGAGTGCGACGTAATAACTGATGAACCGGAGCGCAATGTGATAACTGATGTACCTGAGCGTGACGTAATAACTGATGTACCGGAGCGTGATGTAATAACTGATGTACCAGAGCGTGATGTAATATCTGATGTAGCAGAGCGCAACGTAATAACTGATGTACCGGAGGGCGACATAATAACTGATGTACCGGAGCGCAACGTAATAACTGATGTACCGGAGCGCAACGTAATAACTGATGTACCGGAGCGCAACGTAATAACTGATGTACCGGAACGCGACGTAATAACTGATGTACCGGAGCGCGACGTAATAACTGATGTACCGGAGTGCGACGTAATAACTGATGTACCGGAACGCGACGTAATAACTGATGTACCGGAGCGCGACGTAATAACTGATGTACCGGCGAGCGCGACGTAATAACTGATGTACCGGAGTGCGACGTAATAACTGATGTACCGGAGTGCGACGTAATAACTGATGTACCGGAGCGCGACGTAATAACTGATGTACCGGAGCGCGACGTAATAACTGATGTACCGGAGCGCGACGTAATAACTGATGTACCGGAGCACGTCGTCATATCTGATGTATCGGAGTGCGACTTAATAACTGATGTACCGGAACACAACGTAATAACTAATGTACTGAAGTGCAACGTCAAGGGGGAGGGTCTTAGAGTGTTAATATAATTACGACTGATCCAGCATACATTAATTATATGTCAATGTATTATACACATGTAAAACAAATGTGACAGAACTCCGTTTTTTTTTCTCTCTGCAAATGTGTTTATTCACAACGTTAACGTTTCGGGAACTTGTCCCTTCATCAGGCATTGGTCCAGATAGGGGTAGGCTAGTCAGGTGATGTCATATGGTGGTATGGAAAGAACCAATGGTGGGATGTGAGAATTGTATGCACGGCAACAATTTATTATATTGTACCTAGAACTGTATTATACATAATTGCCCAAATAACCTGATAGTAAATCCAATGACTATGAATAATGGTCTCCATTCTAGGTAAGAAGAGGAAGGCGACCAGTGAGACCCCAGGAGTGACCTATCGGGGTATCATACGCCTGCTATACGCGGGTCTCCTCGCACTCCCTGCGTTGTTTATTTATCGCCGGCCGCGTGGTTCCGGCAGTGATGTCAGTTAGGGGGTGTGGCTTCTGTCCATATGGAGCCGGCCACTGCTAGATGACGCAGCTGCCTGTTGAAGCAGGGCTGAGCACTCCTGAGGTTCCCGGTCTCTGCATTGCTCTAGTTATTGGATCCCTATAGCATTGGGACACTTGTATACGTTACCTTAATGTCTTATCTAGTCCAGGTTCATTATTTGTCTTTTCCCTAGATCCCCTGCAGAGCCCCCTGCCCCCAGTGACGTAGCTAAAGTCTTGTAGGCCCCAGTGCAAACCTTTGTCCGGGCCCCCTACAGTGAATTCTTGGTAGTGACAGTTATAGGTGCTCAGATACTTGAAAGGGATACAGCTATAGTACCTACAACTGTGGCTATCAGTAGTCATGTGGGGTGCACTGACGTCATTATGCCGGCCCAATTACAGGCCCCAGCAGTGATGTCTGGTGCATATGACCTCAGTCACAGGCCAGAGGAGCCCCGGAGAGGATGCTGGGAATTATCAGAAGCCCAGGAGAGGTGAGTATGAGTATTTTTTTATTTTTAGTCACCTCCCCTGGGTGGTATATATAGCGGTCGGGGAGCCGGTCTTCCCCAACCACTATCATGATGATCTGGGGTCTCGGCCATTACCAGCTGGCTGCGGGCCCCATACCCCTCTGGGCCCAGTCATTACACCACTGCCTGCCCCTCTTATTAGTGGTGAGGACAAAACGCTTCAAGTCTTCCCATCCATGTGCGGTGTCCCCAGATAAACCTTCCCTACTAACCTGGGTAAGACAGTTCCTTCTTATTGTGGGTAAGACATTAACAGTTTTTGAACATTAGTTTTATCATTAATATTATTAAATGCTAAGTTTTTTTTCATGTTTACCTGCAGTAGCTAAGACTGGTGGGCAGAGACTGGTGGGTGGAGACTGATGAGTGGAGACTGGTGGGTGGAGACTGATGAGCGGAGACTGGTGGGTGGAGACTGATGAGCGGAGACTGGTGGGTGGAGACTGGCGGGTGGAGACTGGTGGGTGGAGACTGATGAGCGGAGACTGGTGGGTGGAGACTGGCGGGTGGAGACTGGTGGGTGGAGACTGATGAGTGGAGACTGGTGGGTGGAGACTGGCGGGTGGAGACTGGTGGGTGGAGACTGATGAGTGGAGACTGGTGGGTGGAGACTGGCAGGTGGAGACTGGTGGGTGGAGACTGATGAGTGGAGACTGGTGGGCAGAGACTGGCAGGTAGAGACTGGTGGGTGGAGACTGGCGGGTGGAGACTGGTGGGTGGAGACTGATGGGTGGAGACTGCCGGACAGAGACTGATGAGTGGTGATTGGTGGGTGGAGACTGATGGGTGGAGACTGGCGGGTGGAGACTGGCGGGTGGAGACTGGCAGGCGGAGACTGGTGGGCGGAGACTGATGAGTGGAGACTGGTGGGCAGAGATTGGCAGGTAGAGACTGGTGGGTGGAGACTGGCGGGTGGAGACTGGTGGGTGGAGACTGGCGGGTGGAGACTGGCGGGTGGAGGCTGGCGGGTGGAGACTGGCGGGTGGAGACTGGCGGGTGCAGACTGGCGGGTGCAGACTGGCAGGTGGAGACTGGTGGGCGGAGACTGATGAGTGGAGAATGGCGGGTGGAGACTGCCGGACAGAGACTGATGAGTGGTGATTGGTGGGTGGAGACTGGCGGGTGGAGACTGAAGAGTGGAGACTGGTGAGTGGAGACTTTCGGGTGGAGAATAATGAGTGAAGACTGGTGTGGGGTACTATTCTGTCACTATGTGGTGGTATTTATTATGTTATGCAGGGTGGTTTTTTATCCTGTACTGCTCACACTGAGTTTTTTGCAGGTGGATTTTGAGCAGAATCTATCTCACAATCTGCTTTAACAGCCCTCACAACTCTTCTATTAAGGGACAAAGAAGCGTCATGACCGATCTTCCGGCAGATTCCGCCTTGCAAAGCCCATTAAAGTGAATGGGAAGCATTTTTTGAGGTGGATTTTGAGGTGGATTCTGCCTGCAAAATTCTCAGTGTGAACTTACCCTATGAGTAGAATCCAGCTGTATAAATACTGGAGTTTTTTGCCATCGGTCATTTCCCCCTGTTTACCTTTTTGTTGCTTGGACGGTTTCTTCTTCTTCGGCTTCGTGACCGCAGCGTACGTGACTCCGAGGTTTTCATCCTGCAGAAGGACTGAAGAAGAGACTTATCAGCCTGGAATAGACTATTGGGGTCCTCTAAGCAACCTCAGTATGACCCCAATGACCCCACATCCTGGCAGACAGTTTTTGCCCCTATGGATTTGCCATAAGTAATCTATACACTTTGCTTCTTCTCGAGCAGCCAAGCATTGCTGTGAACCCTGAAGCTCCGAGGCCCTGATACAAGCCTCGTGATATAAGTAGCGACAGTCTACATGGACATGCGGGATATATACAGTGTGGTGGAGGGCGAGGTATGACCTGATACTGTACATGATCATGATACTTCATGGTGGTTCTCCGAGCCCATTCCAAGATGGTAACAGGAATGGCACCGGCACATTAGCTGCTCATGAGAGAGTGACAATGTGACGATGTCTCTGTATGGACACCATGGTAACGGGAAAGATGGCGCTCTGTATGTGTAATGGTGATGGGCCAACCATGCAAGATTTTTGCAATGTGCTATTATTATATTCTTGGGTCAAACCCTCGTGACGTTGACGGTTTGCTCATCTCTAATGCGTGTGAAGCCAAAGTGTTCGGGATCTCAAGACATCAGCCAGAAAGTCATCTTCTAAATAGGCAATGTCCCCCAAACACACATCCAAAGTGATAGGACATAAACAGTGACAGTAAAGGATCGGCCATCACAGCCCTGACCTCAATCCCATAGAAAATATATGAAAAGGGGGTGTGAGCAAGAGGGGTCGAGAACCCGAGGTCTTTCAGGAGGGGCGGGACAAAAGTACACGTATAGCGAGGAGGTTGAGGATGGCAAAGTTTTCTGACCCAAGGTATAGAAAGTAAGGCAATGCCACCAAATCCTGACCACGTGAATGGAGACGTCTGAGCCATATGATTGGTGTCCATAGTCAGCCGGCCAGGATTCTCCACTATCCTCACTGTCTGATAAGAAGATTTATCCTTTCATCTATCTATCAACAGTTTACCAAGAAATTTATCTTTTTTGATTTTATATTTATACCCTGTAAAACGGCGTTCACACTGAGAAGGAGCTGTGCACACAATAAACCATCTAATGCACGTCAGAACAGCCAACCACCGGGCTGGAGGTCTCCACCACCTCAACGCACAGGCCTAGCCTGGCCTCATCACCCCTGACCTCTCTGTCTGGACCACCATTGACTTTACACATCTGGGCTCCTATATATCTCCTTAAAGCGAGGGGGGAGGGGTCAGTGTCTTTATTACAGCCCCCAATCACTGTATACGCAGCGCCCAATGAGAACCGTGTATACACAGCTGTGGCGGCCGCCATGATGCAGGCCGGTGGCCGTGTGATCCGCTAGGGGGTGGAAACTACAGGAGCGGCAGGGTCCTAGAGGACACAGGCTTATGGGGGAGTGGGGGTGGGGGACAATGTGCACAAAAACAAATAAATAAAAAAGACATAAAGTAAAACGTAAACAGTAACGTCACCATCCCGCCCATCACAGGTTCTAGCCCCGCCCATCATATGTAATAGCCCTGCCCATCACAGGTTCTAGCCACGCCCCTGGAGACACAATTACTATAACAAAAAGAAACTATTGAAAACTTTTTTATAGTATCATTTTGTGCTATTAAAAAAAAAAAAAACACATGAAAAATGTGAAAAACAGGCGCGGCTCTCCTACATCTCTGTTTACATTTTTCTGGGTATTAAAAAAAATGCAAAAAAATAACATAAAATTAAGGAGGAGACCGGAAAGAAGAGCTCAGAGCTCCGGGGACCCAGGATGGGGAAGTGGGGAGATTTATTTATATAGCACAAGTACAACGTGGGGTCACCGGGGGGACAATATTAGGTGAGTGGGGGTCACCGGGGGGACATTATTAGGTGACTGGGGGTCACCAGGGGACAATATTAGGTGACTGGGGCTCACCGGGGGACAATATTAGGTGACTGGGGCTCACCGGGGGATATTATTAGTTGACTGGGGGTCACCGGGGGACAATATTAGGTAACTGGGGCTCACCGGGGGACATTATTAGGTGACTGGGGGTCACCGGGGGACAATATTAGGTGACTGGGGGTCACCGGGGGACAATATTAGGTGACTGGGGGTGACTGGGGGTCACTATTAGGTGATTGGGGCTCACCGGGGGACATTATTAGGTGAGTGGAAGTAACTAGGGAGCTTGGGGATGGTAAAAGGTGAATTTTTGCATGTGTTGGGTGGACAGTATAGGATGGTGCAGCTCTGAGGGTGCGCTCGGAGTATTATTACACCTCCTGTGTCTCATACAGCGCTACAGACTATGTTGGTGCTATATACTGTATATTATGGCTCGGAGTATTATTACACCACCTGTGTCTCATACAGCGCTACAGACTATGTAGGTGCTATATATATTATAACTCAGAGTATTATTACACCTCCTGTGTTCATACATCACTACAGACTATGTTGGTGCTATATATCTTATGGCTCGGAGTATTATTACACCTCCTGTGTCTCATACAGCGCTACAGATTATGTTGGTGCTATATATCTTATGGCTTGGAGTATTATTACACCTCCTGTGTCTCATACAGCGCTACAGACTATGTTGGTGCTATATACTGTATATTATGGCTCGGAGTATTATTACACCTCCTGTGTCTCATACAGCGCTACAGACTATGTTGGTGCTATATATATTATGGCTTGGAGTATTATTACACCTCCTGTGTCTCATACATCGCTACAGACTATGTTGGTGCTATATATCTTATGGCTCGGAGTATAATTACACCTCCTGTGTCTCATACAGCGCTACAGATTATGTTGGTGCTATATATCTTATGGCTCGGAGTATTATTACACCTCCTGTGTCTCATACAGCGCTACAGACTATGTTGGTGCTATATACTGTATATTATGGCTCGGAGTATTATTACACCTCCTGTGTCTCATACAGCGCTACAGACTATGTTGGTGCTATATATATTATGGCTTGGAGTATTATTACACCTCCTGTGTCTCATACATCGCTACAGACTATGTTGGTGCTATATATCTTATGGCTCGGAGTATTATTACACCTCCTTTGTCTCATACATCGCTACAGACTATGTTGGTGCTATATATCTTATGGCTCGGAGTATTATTACACCTCCTGTGTCTCATACATCGCTACAGACTATGTTGGTGCTATATATCTTATGGCTCGGAGTATTATTACACCTCCTGTGTCTCATACATCGCTACAGACTATGTTGGTGCTATATATCTTATGGCTCGGAGTATTATTACACCTCCTGTGTTTCATACATCGCTACAGACTATGTTGGTGCTATATATCTTATGGCTCGGAGTATTATTACACCTCCTGTGTCTCATACATCGCTACAGACTATGTTGGTGCTATATATCTTATGGCTCGGAGTATTATTACACCTCCTGTGTCTCATACATCGCTACAGACTATGTTGGTGCCATATATCTTATGGCTCGGAGTATCATTACACCTCCTGTGTCTCATACAGCGCTACAGACTATGTTGGTGCTATATATCTTATGGCTCGGAGTATTATTACACCTCCTGTGTCTCATACATCGCTACAGACTATGTTGGTGCTATATATATCTTATGGCTCGGAGTATTATTACACCTCCTGTGTCTCATACATCGCTACAGACTATGTTGGTGCTATATATCTTATGGCTCGGAGTATTATTACACCTCCTGTGTCTCATACATCACTACAGACTATGTTGGTGCTATATATATTATGGCTCAGAGTATTATTACACCTCCTGTGTCTCATACATCGCTACAGACTATGTTGGTGCTATATATATTATAACTCTGAGTATTATTACACCTCCTGTGTTCATACATCACTACAGACTATGTTGGTGCTATATATCTTATGGCTCGGAGTATTATTACACCTCCTGTGTCTCATACAGCGCTACAGACTATGTTGGTGCTATATATCTTATGGCTCGGAGTATTATTACACCTCCTGTGTCTCATACAGCGCTACAGACTATGTTGGTGCTATATACTGTATATTATGGCTCGGAGTATTATTACACCACCTGTGTCTCATACAGCGCTACAGACTATGTTGGTGCTATATATATTATGGCTTGGAGTATTATTACACCTCCTGTGTCTCATACATCGCTACAGACTATGTTGGTGCTATATATCTTATGGCTCGGGTATTATTACACCTCCTGTGTCTCATACATCCCTACAGACTATGTTGGTGCTATATATCTTATGGCTCGGAGTATTATTACACCTCCTGTGTCTCATACATCGCTACAGACTATGTTGGTGCTATATATCTTATGGCTCGGAGTATTATTACACCTCCTGTGTCTCATACATCGCTACAGACTATGTTGGTGCTATATATCTTATGGCTCGGAGTATTATTACACCTCCTGTGTCTCATACATCGCTACAGACTATGTTGGTGCTATATATATTATGGCTCGGAGTATTATTACACCTCCTGTGTCTCATACATCGCTACAGACTATGTTGGTGCTATATATCTTATGGCTCGGAGTATCATTACACCTCCTGTGTCTCATACATCGCTACAGACTATGTTGGTGCTATATATCTTATGGCTCGGAGTATTATTACACCTCCTGTGTCTCATACATCGCTACAGACTATGTTGGTGCTATATATCTTATGGCTCGGAGTATCATTACACCTCCTGTGTCTCATACAGCGCTACAGACTATGTTGGTGCTATATATCTTATGGCTCGGAGTATTATTACACCTCCTGTGTCTCATACATCGCTACAGACTATGTTGGTGCTATATATCTTATGGCTCGGAGTATCATTACACCTCCTGTGTCTCATACATCGCTACAGACTATGGTGGTGCTATATATATTATAACTCGGAGTATTATTACACCTCCTGTGTCTCATACATCACTACAGACTATGTTGGTGCTATATATCTTATGGCTCGGAGTATTATTACACCTCCTGTGTCTCATACATCGCTTCAGACTATGTTGGTGCTATATATGTTATGGCTCGGAGTATTATTACACCTACTGTGTCTCATACAGCGCTACAGACTATGTTGGTGCTATATACTGTATATTATGGCTCGGAGTATTATTACACCTCCTGTGTCTCATACAGCGCTACAGACTATGTTGGTGCTATATATATTATGGCTTGGAGTATTATTACACCTCCTGTGTCTCATACATCGCTACAGACTATGTTGGTGCTATATATCTTATGGCTCGGAGTATTATTACACCTCCTGTGTCTCATACAGCGCTACAGACTATGTTGGTGCTATATATATTATGGCTCGGAGTATTATTACACCTCCTGTGTCTCATACATCGCTACAGACTATGTTGGTGCTATATATCTTATGGCTCGGAGTATTATTACACCTCCTGTGTCTCATACATCGCTACAGACTATGTTGGTGCTATATATCTTATGGCTCGGAGTATCATTACACTTCCTGTGTCTCATACATCGCTACAGACTATGTTGGTGCTATATATCTTATGACTCGGAGTATTATTACACCTCCTGTGTCTCATACAGCGCTACAGACTATGTTGGTGCTACATATCTTATGGCTCGGAGTATTATTACACCTCCTGTGTCTCATACATCGCTACAGACTATGTTGGTGCTATATATCTTATGGCTCGGAGTATTATTACACCTCCTGTGTCTGATACATTGCTACAGACTATGTTGGTGCTATATATATTATAACTCGGAGTATTATTACACCTCCAGTATCTCATACAGCGCTACAGACTATGTTGGTGCTATATATCTTATGGCTCGGAGTATCATTACACCTCCTGTGTCTCATGCAGCGCTACAGACTATGTTGGTGCTATATATCTTATGGCTCGGAGTATCATTACACCTCCTGTGTCTGATACAGCGCTACAGACTATGTTGGTGCTATATATATTATAACTCGGAGTATCATTACACCTCCTGTGTCTCATACAGCGCTACAGACTATGTTGGTGCTATATATATTATGGCTCGGAGTATTATTACACCTCCTGTGTCTCATACATCGCTACAGACTATGTTGGTGCTATATATCTTATGGCTCGGAGTATTATTACACCTCCTGTGTCTCATACATCGCTACAGACTATGTTGGTGCTATATATCTTATGGCTCGGAGTATTATTACACCTCCTGTGTCTCATACATCGCTACAGACTATGTTGGTGCTATATATCTTATGGCTCGGAGTATCATTACACCTCCTGTGTCTCATACAGCGCTACAGACTATGTTGGTGCTATATATCTTATGGCTCGGAGTATTATTACACCTCCTGTGTCTCATACATCGCTACAGACTATGTTGGTGCTATATATCTTATGGCTCGGAGTATTATTACACCTCCTGTGTCTCATACATCGCTACAGACTATGTTGGTGCTATATATCTTATGGCTCGGAGTATCATTACACCTCCTGTGTCTCATACAGCGCTACAGACTATGTTGGTGCTATATATCTTATGGCTTGGAGTATTATTACACCTCCTGTGTCTCATACATCGCTACAGACTATGTTGCTGCTATATATATTATGGATCAGAGTATTATTACACCTCCTGTGTCTCATACATCGCTACAGACTATGTTGGTGCTATATATATTATAACTCAGAGTATTATTACACCTCCTGTGTTCATACATCACTACAGACTATGTTGGTGCTATATATCTTATGGCTCGGAGTATTATTACACCTCCTGTGTCTCATACATCGCTACAGACTATGTTGGTGCTATATATCTTATGGCTCGGAGTATTATTACACCTCCTGTGTCTCATACATCGCTACAGACTATGTTGGTGCTATATATCTTATGGCTCGGAGTATTATTACACCTCCTGTGTCTCATACATCGCTACAGACTATGTTGGTGCTATATATCTTATGGCTCGGAGTATCATTACACCTCCTGTGTCTCATACAGCGCTACAGACTATGTTGGTGCTATATATCTTATGGCTCGGAGTATTATTACACCTCCTGTGTCTCATACAGCGCTACAGACTATGTTGGTGCTATATATATTATGGCTCGGAGTATTATTACACCTCCTGTGTCTCATACATCGCTACAGACTATGTTGGTGCTATATATCTTATGGCTCGGAGTATCATTACACCTCCTGTGTCTCATACAGCGCTACAGACTATGTTGGTGCTATATATATTATGGCTCGGAGTATTATTACACCACCTGTGTCTCATACAGCGCTACAGACTATGTTGGTGCTATATATCTTATGGCTCGGAGTATTATTACACCTCCTGTGTCTCATACATCGCTACAGACTATGTTGGTGCTATATATCTTATGGCTCGGAGTATCATTACACCTCCTGTGTCTCATGCAGCGCTACAGACTATGTTGGTGCTATATATCTTATGGCTCGGAGTATTATTACACCTCCTGTGTCTCATACATCGCTACAGACTATGTTGGTGCTATATATATTATGGCTCGGAGTATTATTACACCTCCTGTGTCTCATACATCGCTACAGACTATGTTGGTGCTATATATATTATGGCTCAGAGTATTATTACACCTCCTGTGTCTCATACATCGCTACAGACTATGTTGGTGCTATATATATTATAACTCAGAGTATTATTACACCTCCTGTGTTCATACATCACTACAGACTATGTTGGTGCTACATATCTTATGGCTCGGAGTATTATTACACCTCCTGTGTCTCATACAGCGCTACAGACTATGTTGGTGCTATATATCTTATGGCTCGGAGTATTATTACACCTCCTGTGTCTCATACAGCGCTACAGACTATGTTGGTGCTATATACTGTATATTATGGCTCGGAGTATTATTACACCACCTGTGTCTCATACAGCGCTACAGACTATGTTGGTGCTATATATATTATGGCTTGGAGTATTATTACACCTCCTGTGTCTCATACATCCCTACAGACTATGTTGGTGCTATATATCTTATGGCTCGGAGTATTATTACACCTCCTGTGTCTCATACATCGCTACAGACTATGTTGGTGCTATATATCTTATGGCTCGGAGTATTATTACACCTCCTGTGTCTCATACATCGCTACAGACTATGTTGGTGCTATATATCTTATGGCTCGGAGTATTATTACACCTCCTGTGTCTCATACATTGCTACAGACTATGTTGGTGCTATATATATTATGGCTCGGAGTATTATTACACCTCCTGTTTCTTCATACATCGCTACAGACTATGTTGGTGCTATATATCTTATGGCTCGGAGTATCATTACACCTCCTGTGTCTCATACATCGCTACAGACTATGTTGGTGCTACATATCTTATGGCTCGGAGTATTATTACACCTCCTGTGTCTCATACATCGCTACAGACTATGTTGGTGCTATATATATTATGGCTCGGAGTATTATTACACCTCCTGTGTCTCATACATCGCTACAGACTATGTTGGTGCTACATATCTTATGGCTCAGAGTATTATTACACCTCCTGTGTCTCATACAGCGCTACAGACTATGTTGGTGCTATATATGTTATGGCTCGGAGTATTATTACACCTCCAGTGTCTCTTACATCACTACAGACTATGTTGTTGCTATATATCTTATGGCTCGGAGTATTATTACACCTCCTGTGTCTCATACATCGCTACAGACTATGTTGGTGCTATATATCTTATGTCTCGGAGTATTATTATACCTCCTGTGTCTCATACAGCGCTACAGACTATGTTGGTGCTATATACTATATATTATGGCTCGGAGTATTATTACACCACCTGTGTCTCATACAGCGCTACAGACTATGTTGGTGCTATATATATTATGGCTCGGAGTATTATTATACCTCCTGTGTCTCATACAGCGCTACAGACTATGTTGGTGCTATATACTGTATATTATGGCTCGGAGTATTATTACACCACCTGTGTCTCATGCAGCGCTACAGACTATGTTGGTGCTATATATATTATGGCTCGGAGTATTATTACACCTCCTGTGTCTCATACATCGCTACAGACTATGTTGGTGCTATATATCTTATGGCTCGGAGTATCATTACACTTCCTGTGTCTCATACATCGCTACAGACTATGTTGGTGCTATATATCTTATGACTCGGAGTATTATTACACCTCCTGTGTCTCATACAGCGCTACAGACTATGTTGGTGCTATATATCTTATGGCTCGGAGTATTATTACACCTCCTGTGTCTCATACATCGCTACAGACTATGTTGGTGCTATATATCTTATGGCTGGGAGTATTATTACACCTCCTGTGTCTCATACAGCGCTACAGACTATGTTGGTGCTATATATCTTATGGCTCGGAGTATTATTACACCTCCTGTGTCTGATACATCGCTACAGACTATGTTGGTGCTATATATATTATAACTCGGAGTATTATTACACCTCCTGTGTCTCATACAGCGCTACAGACTATGTTGGTGCTATATATATTATGGCTCGGAGTATTATTACACCTCCTGTGTCTCATACAGCGCTACAGACTATGTTGGTGCTATATATCTTATGGCTCGGAGTATCATTACACCTCCTGTGTCTCATGCAGCGCTACAGACTATGTTGGTGCTATATATCTTATGGCTCGGAGTATCATTACACCTCCTGTGTCTGATACAGCGCTACAGACTATGTTGGTGCTATATATATTATAACTCGGAGTATCATTACACCTCCTGTGTCTCATACAGCGCTACAGACTATGTTGGTGCTATATATCTTATGGCTCGGAGTATTATTACACCTCCTGTGTCTCATACATCGCTACAGACTATGTTGGTGCTATATATCTTATGGCTCGGAGTATTATTACACCTCCTGTGTCTCATACATCGCTACAGACTATGTTGGTGCTATATATCTTATGGCTCGGAGTATTATTACACCTCCTGTGTCTCATACATCGCTACAGACTATGTTGGTGCTATATATCTTATGGCTCGGAGTATCATTACACCTCCTGTGTCTCATACAGCGCTACAGACTATGTTGGTGCTATATATCTTATGGCTCGGAGTATTATTACACCTCCTGTGTCTCATACATCGCTACAGACTATATTGGTGCTATATATCTTATGGCTCGGAGTATTATTACACCTCCTGTGTCTCATACATCGCTACGGACTATGTTGGTGCTATATATCTTATGGCTCGCAGTATCATTACACCTCCTGTGTCTCATACATCGCTACAGACTATGTTGGTGCTATATATATTATAACTCGGAGTATTATTACACCTCCTGTGTCTCATACATCGCTACAGACTATGTTGGTGCTATATATCTTATGGCTCGGAGTATTATTACACCTCCTGTGTCTCATACATCGCTACAGACTATGTTGGTGCTATATATATTATGGCTCAGAGTATTATTACACCTCCTGTGTCTCATACATCGCTATAGACTATGTTGGTGCTATATATATTACAACTCAGAGTATTATTACACCTCCTGTGTTCATACATCACTACAGACTATGTTGGTGCTATATATCTTATGGCTCGGAGTATTATTACACCTCCTGTGTCTCATACAGCGCTACAGACTATGTTGGTGCTATATGTCTTATGGCTCGGAGTATTATTACACCTCCTTTGTCTCATACAGCGCTACAGACTATGTTGGTGCTATATACTGTATATTATGGCTCGGAGTATTATTACACCACCTGTGTCTCATACAGACTATGTTGGTGCTATATATATTATGGCTTGGAGTATTATTACACCTCCTGTGTCTCATACATCGCTACAGACTATGTTGGTGCTATATATCTTATGGCTCGGAGTATTATTACACCTCCTGTGTCTCATACATCGCTACAGACTATGTTGGTGCTATATATCTTATGGCTCGGAGTATTATTACACCTCCTGTGTCTCATACATCGCTACAGACTATGTTGGTGCTATATATCTTATGGCTCGGAGTATTATTACACCTTCTGTGTCTCATACATCGCTACAGACTATGTTGGTGCTATATATATTATGGCTCAGAGTATTATTACACCTCCTGTGTCTCATACATCGCTACAGACTATGTTGGTGCTATATATATTATAACTCAGAGTATTATTACACCTCCTGTGTTCATACATCACTACAGACTATGTTGGTGCTATATATCTTATGGCTCGTAGTATTATTACACCTCCTGTGTTCATACATCACTACAGACTATGTTGGTGCTATATATATTATGGCCGTAGTATTATTACACCTCCTGTGTCTCATACAGCGCTACAGACTATGTTGGTGCTATATATCTTATGGCTCGGAGTATTATTACACCTCCTGTGTCTCATACAGCGCTACAGACTATGTTGGTGCTATATATCTTATGGCTCGTAGTATTATTACACTGCCTGTGTCTCATACAGTGCTACAGACTATGTTGGTGCTATATATCTTATGGCTCGTAGTATTATTACACCTCCTGTGTCTCATACAGCGCTACAGACTATGTTGGTGCTATATATCTTATGGCTCATAGTATTATTACACTGCCTGTGTCTCATACAGCGCTACAGACTATGTTGGTGCTATATATCTTATGGCTCGGAGTATTATTACACCTCCTGTGTCTCATACATCGCTACAGACTATGTTGGTGCTATATATCTTATGGCTCGGAGTATTATTACACCTCCTGTGTCTCATACATCGCTACAGACTATGTTGGTGCTATATATCTTATGGCTCGGAGTATTATTACACCTTCTGTGTCTCATACATCGCTACAGACTATGTTGGTGCTATATATATTATGGCTCAGAGTATTATTACACCTCCTGTGTCTCATACATCGCTACAGACTATGTTGGTGCTATATATATTATAACTCAGAGTATTATTACACCTCCTGTGTTCATACATCACTACAGACTATGTTGGTGCTATATATCTTATGGCTCGTAGTATTATTACACCTCCTGTGTTCATACATCACTACAGACTATGTTGGTGCTATATATATTATGGCTCGTAGTATTATTACACCTCCTGTGTTCATACATTACTACAGACTATGTTGGTGCTATATATATTATGGCTCGTAGTATTATTACACCTCCTGTGTCTCATACAGCGCTACAGACTATGTTGGTGCTATATATCTTATGGCTCGGAGTATTATTACACTGCCTGTGTCTCATACAGCGCTACAGACTATGTTGGTGCTATATATCTTATGGCTCGTAGTATTATTACACTGCCTGTGTCTCATACAGCGCTACAGACTATGTTGGTGCTATATATCTTATGGCTCGTAGTATTATTACACTGCCTGTGTCTCATACAGCGCTACAGACTATGTTGGTGTAATTGGTAATAATCCTAGAGGTTAACCCTTTATGCCAGCTGTGTCCTCTTCCTTCCTGGTGGTGTCCCCTCTGTCACTTCCAGACTATTCAGCATCTTGCCCTCAGTGTCCTGGAGAAGAAGGGTCCATGAGGTGGTAATACTGTATACACCCCAGCACTGCCCCCCCCCCGCCAGTGGAGAACCCCCCCAATAAGATCGATTGTCACCGAGCCCCTACCATTATCTGCCAGGGTGCCTACAAGCATTGAGGACCAGAGCACCCTCCACTAGAGGAGAACCCCCATTAGATCAATAGTCATCATGTTCCTACCATTATTATTCGCCATGGTGCCCAGTAGTATTGACACCCACTAGAGGAGACCCTATAACAGTGCTAGTCACCGTGTTCATAACATTTTTCCTACGACTCATGTATGAAGAAGACTTTTCCTCAGACATTGTCATCTTTACTCCTAATGCTTGATACATAGAGCTTGAGGAAGGGGCTTCATGTTTGAGCATGATCTTATCTTTGATGGATCTACAGACCTTGGCATGATCTTATCTTTGATGGATCTACAGATCTTGGCATGATCTTATCTTTGATGGATCTACAGATCTTGGCATGATCTTATCTTTGATGGATCTACAGAGCTTGGCATGGTCGTATCTTTGATGAGCCTACACAGCTTGGTCAACCTCTCACAGGTATCCCCTAGAATCTCCTCACCTGAATTAGACTGTCCTTGCCCTCTCCCAGTGGTCAGGTTCATCTCGGCATATGTGATGTCCTCTGCCATGGTGAACTGGCCGTCTCTAGAGCTGTTGGGAAGTGAGATGATGAGCGGGGAACTTACATGAAGTGAACACAGCGAGGTGGAGATGTGAAAGCTGGACAATAACACAAGGTCTAAAAATAACATGTAGTTGTTGTATGTTAGAGACCTTGTGTGGTTTGTGGGAGGTGACTAGAGTCTCGTGCCGCACTTCTCACTGTATTGTACAGTAATGGTCGACACACCCAACTGTGACAGAGGAGCATCGGAATGATCTTCACCTCAAGGTCAGTCAGCTGCGTGAGAGGACCATGTGGCACCCTTACACCACAGTTCCACACAACACTGGAGACCCGCACAGTGTTCATGTAGAGGACGTGTTCAGACGTTCTGCTTCACACAATGTAGACCCACTGGGCTGAAGTCACCGAGCCCTGCCCTACAGAATTCTGGCCTCAAAATGTCATAAAATAGGGTTTGCAACTCTTTGCATTTTTACACTGCACACTTGTGGTCAAATGTTTTGAGACTGACACAAATTTTTGTTATCACAGTGTTTGCTGCTTTGGTGTTTTTGGATATTTTTGTGATGTTTCTTTGGTTACTGAAATGTAATTATCAGCGTTTCAGAAGTTTTTACACTCTCTTTGACTAATCCATATAGTTTCAGTGAAGACTTAATCTTTCCAGTGTTGACCCTTACTTTCACGACTTGTGCAATTCTTCCAGGCATGCTGGATATAAGGGGCCAAATCCTGACTACTGACAACGCTTTCTTACCTTGGAGTTTATCACAATTTCTATGTTTTTGTTTGTGCTCACAGGTTTGCAATGGGATTGAGATCTGAGGCGTTCTGGGCCAAAATTTCTTCCCTGAACTACTTTAGTTTTCACTTTTGCCTTGTGACGTGGGGATCCATCATGCTGTAAAAAGCATTGTCCATCACCAGATGTGTCCTGGATGGTCGGCAGAAGTTGTCCAAGTTGGTTGGGAGAAGTTGCTCCTTGGTGGGTGGCAGACGTTGCTCTTGGATTGTCGGGAGACATTTCTCCTGGATGGTCAGGAGACATTTCTCCTGGATGGTTGGGAGACATTGCTCTTGGATTGTACGGATGATGGAAGTTGGAGTATTTTTAGATTCCATTCTTTATTCATGGCCATGTTCTGAGGTAAAGTTATGAGTGAGCCCACTCCCCTGGATGAAAAGCCACCCTACACATGAATGGTCTCGGGATGCTTTACTGTTGGCTTTGCAGCATCCTCCAGAGACTGTCTTGTATACTTTTAATGTAATGTATGTTTTCCCCATGAAGTGGGCTGTCCCACTGTCTGTGGTTTAGGTCCACCACTGACCTGGAGACTCCAGACTGAGGCTGAGACAAACAGGAGAAATAAAATCACCCCTGTTTAGGCTGAAAGAGTCAAGAAAAGTGTTGCCAAGCTGATATCTGAGCGTTATGTGGGCCTCACGACCCTGTCTATGCCAACAGACAGATGGACAACCTGCTAGGCTCCACCCCGGAGTGGGTTATGGTAAAGACTTTGTGTATGAGAGTTATGGTATCACACAGTGCAGAATAACCAGCCTTAGCACGGAGAGCGCAGAATGTCCGCCGGGTGTACCAACCCAACGCTCAGCTCCTACTCATAGTGGTCAAGTTGTAAGAGACTTCCACTTGTGTAACCTGTTATATTGTGTTCTACCTCCAGCAAAGTTACCGTTTCTGAGTCTGAGTCTTATTATAGGCACTCTAACGAAACTACTACCACCATCAGGTACACTTCAGGCCCCCTCAGCACTGCACCAGCCCAGGAGGAGAGCTGGATGGATTAGTAGAGTCAATAGCCACCATGACAAGTTCAAGTACTACTACTCCCAGCTTCCGGCTTCCTCCAATGATTTGCTGTAGCATGACATGACATGGTAGACATAGGACTCATGCTGACCCAAGCAGTCTAAAGGGGGCATCGTCAGAAAATCCCCCCCTTACCCCGCAGTCTTTTGCAGTCCAATCCCTGAACTTCCTGCAGAGCCCCAGTCTGTCTTGGATGGTTTTCTTGGAGAGGGTTTTGGAAGCTTGCCGGGTGTCAAGAAAGGCAGCAATAGAAGGTCTACCATGAGTCCTGCATCTGCGTATTGTACTTCAATAACCAGAGAAATATCTGACAAAAAGATCCAAAAACACCAAAACAGTAAACGCTGTGGAAACCAAAATTTGTTTCTCCAAACTTCTGTAAACGACTGTGCACGCTACGCTAGACAAGTGGGTGTGGTAGTGGGTGGGGCGGTGGGTGTGGCCTGCCAGGCAATGGATTTATCAGATTTATAAAATGCAACTTTTAAAAAGTCACAAAAATGTTCTCACTCTGACACTTATACGGGGTGGGAAATAATGTGGTCGGAGGTGTCAGTCGTACAGACGAGCCAAATGAGTCAAACATCAAGCAATATTTGACAAACTGGACAGAAATCTGACTAAAAATTCCCCTTCTGATAAATCTCCCCCCATATTTAGCGGGACAGAGAGTTGTGTCCCCTGCACATATAATCCTACACAAAGTGTCAAATAAACCTCCCCAATATGTGGACAGATTGTCATCCAGAGTAGGACCTCCCCATCCACCCCACTATCCACATAATACATCCTAAGACGTGTCCATAAGATGTTCTAAGGGTCTTCACTCATCCCTTCCCCCAAAGCTGAAGCCATAACCTACAGGAGTGAAGGAGAAGTCGCCTCCATACTGGGGCAATGGCTGTGACAACTACTTGTGAAGTGGCCGCACCGCCGGAGACTTACCTGAGGGAGCAGATTGGTGCTGGTTATAGGGTGTGCTACGTGTGCCCATCCGCTGTTTGCTCCCATTCAGGGTGTTTCAGTGTAGTTTTTGTTTTTAGTGCTGTTTTTGTTTTTTCCCCTCTCCCATGAAAGCACCGAGAGAGAGAGAGAGAGAGAGAGAGAGAGAGAGAGAGAGAGAGAGAGAGAGAGAGAGAGAGAGAGAGAGAGAGAGAGACATCCGCCATTTTCCAGTCCTCCATGTGCAGAGTGCTCATCATAAAGAGGGGGAGCGCTTCTGTCCGGTGCGCATTTAGCAGAGACCGAGCTATTACTTGCTGCATCCCAGTTCTTAAAGAGACAGTAACTTCATTATTGGCATTCAAGCTGTTCTTAAAAGGACAGTGTCACTTATCTTCACATTACTGCTCAACAACATGTTTGACCCTAGCAACAGTGACCAGTGTGGTGCCAGCGCTACTCAACCACCTGCGGCCTGCGCCATGCCCTTAAGTATGCCATTTTATCTTGGTTGACCATGGTTACCATACTACAAAGGGGAGCCGTACACCCTCAGAGACTTTAGGGAAAAAATGACTGTTTTATTCAAGTTTTATCCTCTTTCTCCAGAACAGCAGGTACAATTGCTGCTGGGCCAGCTTGAGGGTGTTGCTGCCAGGGAAGTCCAGTCCTGGCCTCCATATGACAAAAAGACTGTCAACTAGATCCTAGACAAGTTGCAAACCGACTTCAAGCCCCAGTCCATCACCGAAGTCAAGATGGGGTTCTTCTCAAAGTGACTAAAGCCAGGTGAGACCCTCAGGGACTTAGCCCTCCAGGAGTCTTTTAAGGCTGTTCTGCAAGTGGACGCACATGATGCCGCAGAGGCTGATAAAATCTTATGTGAACGCTTTATAGAGGGTGCAGGGTCCCAACTGCTACAGACTCGGCTCCGCATGCGTGCAGCCCAACATCCAGCATCAAATTACCAGACTTCAAGACCCTAGCCATCCAAGTCCTGGGGACAAACCAGTCACTAGTGGACACTTACCCCTGCAGCCTCCTTCCTGAACCTACTGGTGATACCCCTTCAACGCCTGTGATGCCATCCCTAGGTGCCCCACAGGTCTCTCAAGCAGCTCAGGTTTGTACCCCAGATGCAGTGACCAGACTGGAGACTCGAGTTGACAACCTATCCTGGAGCCTGGAACAAGTGACAGATCTGACTACCCAGTCGCCACCGCCCTTTAAACCATCATTGAGCAGGGATCTCCCATCTGAACTTGGTCATAACTATCCAGGTCCCGGAAGGCCGCCTCCAGAGAGATCAGCCTGCAGAGAGACCCATTTGCCAGCACTGCCGTAAATACGGACATACAAAGGCCCAGTGCTACCACTTAGACGGGCTACCCCCGAGGCAGAGGGTCGCCCCTCGGGAGGTAAAGAAGCAGATCCAATTAAGTCATCAATGTGGGTGCCACGGTACATCTCACCCTGCCCACACACCCCGTTTGGCTTAACGGTGTCCCATTTGAAGCTCTTGTGGACACTGGTTCTGCGTGGACTACAGAAAGCTTAATAGCATTACCCATAAGGATTCATATCCCCTGCCACACATTGAGGAAACCTTGACTGCCTTAGGCTCTGCCGCCTATTTTTCTACCTTGGACTTAACCAGTGGGTACATATGGCCCCTGAAGATCGGGAGAAAACCGCCTTTACCGCCCCTATGGGGCTCTTCAAATTTAATAATTTGCCCTTCGGGCTCTGCAATGCACCTGCCGCTTTTCAACGGCTTATGGAGAGATGCTTGGGCCATAAAAATTTCCAGAGCATGCTCCTGTACTTAGATGATATCATCATCTACTCAAGGACTTATCAAGAGCACCTGTGCCACCTATCCAAAGTCTTTGAAGTTTTTATCCAGCATCGTTTAAAGATCAAGCCCTCCAAGTGTCACCTGCTCAAGCTGCAAGTGAAGTACCTCAGACATGTGGTCAGTGCAGAAGGTGTACAACCTGATCCGGAGAAGATTGCCGTGGTACGGAATTGGCCAAGGCCAACCAGCATAAAGAAAGTGAGAAGCTTTCTAGGATTTGCGGGCTACTACCGCCGCTTCATACCTCACTTCGCTCAAGTTGCTGAACCACTGACTGAATTGTTGCGAGGATGTCCCAGGGAGCAGAACAACCGCAAGCTTCCTGGAGGGAACGTTAAGAGAAGGCCTTTCAAACCGTGAAGAGCTCGCTCACCCAACCACCTATTCTGGGTTACCCAGATTATAACCTGCCATTCAAGATATACACAGATGCAAGTTACCAAGGTCTGGCAGCTGTGCTATCACAAGTACAGGGCAATACAGAGCGTGTGATAGCCTATGCCAGTAGGAGCCTCAGAGGAGCTGAGAAGAATGACAAGAGCTACAGCTCATTTAAGCTAGAACTCCTTGCTCTTGTCTGAGCTGTAACTGAGAAATACAAGGACTATGTGGCAGCTACACCTTTTACTGTCTACACAGACAATAACCCCCTAGCACACCTGAATACTGCTAAGCTAGGAGCTACTGAACAAAGGTGGGTGTCAAGACTGCTAATTACAAGTTCATAATTAAATACTGAAGTGGCAAGTCAAACGTCAACGCTGACGCGTTGTCAAGATTACCTGCTGGAGAAGAACCACCTCAAGATGAAAAGTGGGAAGAAGTGGAAATTCCACCCTTCTACTCCAGGTTTGCCCAGCAGAATAACATGACTGCTTCAACTGAGGGTGAAAAGCCTTCCTTAAGTCTTCCATCTGACCCACTGCAAGAATCTTCTGTGTGGAAATCCCTTCAAGAGGAAAGCCGAGTACTTGGTGAAGTACAAGATTACCTTGAGAGTGGAAGAGTTCCAACACACCTTCGGCGAAGTTGTGCTGATCTAAAACTCACTCGCTTATGGAGGCAACGCAAGCACCTGTTTATTCAAAAGGGTCTTCTACTAAGGAATACCTCAGACCCTGTTACCGGAGATCGACTCCACCCAATTCTCATCCCAAGAAGAGATGCTAGGATGCTCCTTGGAGCCTACCATGATCGCTCGGGCCATTTTGCAATACAGAAAACCGAGGCTACCATCCGACGAAGATTTTACTGGATCGGTATGTGAGGGGACATCGAGAATTGGTGTTGAGAGTGCCCAGCTTGTGATCTAAACAAAGATGGATGTCGTGAGAAAAAAGCTCTACTCCACCCAATCAAGTCCCACAAGCCAGGAGATATCGTTGCCATGGACCATGTGAAACTGGCTCCAACTCGTTCTGGACATACATACGCACTTACCATCGTGGATCACTATTCCAAATTTGCTATAGCAGTGCCAGTAAAGGAACTCTCAGCCAAAACAGCTGCCAAAGTCTTTGGTCTGAATTAATTTATCATTATGGGTGTCCCAACCAACTTCTCACCGACAGAAGATCTGCCTTCGAGTCTCAATTGTTCCAGGAACTTTGAAAGTATCATGACTCCAGAAAATTGCGAACAACTGCCTACCATCCTCAGGGAAATGGACTATGTGAGAGGATCAATCAGATCATCATTAATATGCTACAAACAGCTACCTTGGATCGGAAGAATGAATGGCCTGAACTGCTCAAAGAACTGATGTACACATACAATAACACCATACATTGTTCTACAGGTTACACACCGTTCTACCTGATGTTTTGTCGTCAAGGTCGATTGCCATCAGATCTGGCTTCAGCTGTGCAAGTACCAGATACCATCAATCCTTTGCCTTAATAAAATTGGGTACATGAACATCAGAGACACATGGCTGATGACAAGAAATTGTGGACCTCCGAATGAAAGCTGTCCAGCAAAGACAACAGGACGACTATAACCAATATGCTCATGCAAAACCGCTCCAAACAGGTGATAGTTTGGCTCAAAAACAATCACCGTACAGGAAAACTGGAAACCAAATGGGATAGTTGAACCATACACAATTACAGCTATCCCATTCCCAGAATCAGACGTTTATGAGATTACTAAAGAAGGAAGAGGCCCACAGATTGCTCACCGAAATCGGCTGAAGCCGTGTCTAAAAGAAAATCCACTGTCATCAGAACAGCTGGAGTCTCAGCCTCATGAAGTACCTTCCATTGGAGAAAGTTCTCCACCTGTTTCACCAAGAGTGCTTCCAGGACCTCAGGACCTCATCTGGGTTCTTCATATCATTCTACCTGGATATAACAGAAATGACCCCACTCTTGTTAAAGAAATCATTGAACCACCAGCAGAATTCAGAGGCGATGAAACAACTGCCAAACCTGAAACCGCTTCAGTTAGGAGGTCAGAACGTAGCACCAAAGGCCTGCCGCCTGCTTGGGACAAAGACTAAGCCGTGTCATTCCAGTAACTACTGTAGGCCCAAAAGGCCCCAACCTAACTTGTAATAAGTTATGTCATGTTTACAAGTATTTTGCATGTTGTCAGATATATCTATTTGTACTATGGTTAAAATACCTATGATTTACAGTGGGTACGGAAAGTATTCAGACCCCTTTAAATTTTTCACTCGTTGTTTCATTGCAGCCATTTGCTAAAAGCAAAAAAGTTCCTTTTCTTTCTCATTAATGTACACTCAGCTCCCCATCTTGACTTAAAAAAAAACCCAGAAATGTAGATATTTTTGCAAATTTATTAAAAAAGAAAAACTGAAATCTCCCATGGCCATAAGTATTCGGAGCCTTTGCTGTGACCCTCATATATAACTCACCTCCTGTCCATTTCCTTCTGATCCTCCTTGAGATGATTCTACTCCTTCATTGGAGTCCAGCTGTTTTTAATTAAACTGATTGGACTTGATTAGGAAAGGCGCACACCTGTCTATATAAGACCTCACAGCTCACACTGCATGTCAGAGCAAATGAGAATCAGAAGGTCAAAGGAACTGCCCAAGGAGCTCAGAGACAGAATTGTGGCAAGGCACAGATCTGGCCAAGGTTCCTAAGAGCACAGCGGCCTCCATAATCCTTACATGGAAGAAGTTTGGGACGAGCAGAACTCTTCCTAGACCTGGCCGTCCAGCCAAACTGAGCAATGGTGGGAGAAGAGCCTTGGTGAGAGAGGTAAAGGAGAACCCAAAGATGACTGTGGCCGAGCTCCAGAGATGTAGTAGGGAGAAGGGAGAAAATTCCACAAAGTCACTATCACTGCAGCCCTCCACCAGTCGGGGCTTTATGGCAGAGCGGCCCGAAGGAAGCCTCTCCTCAGTGCAAGACATATGAAAGCCAAAAAACACATGAAGGACTCCCAGACTATGAGAAATAAGATTCTCTGCTCTGAGGAGACCAAGATGGAACTTTTTGGCGTTAATTCTAAGCGGTATGTGTGGAGAAAACCAGGCACTGCTCATCACCTGCCCAATACAATCCCAACAGTGAGACATGGTGGTGGCAGCATCATGCTATGGGGGACAGGACGACTGGGTGTAATAGAAGGAAAGATGAATGCGGCCAAGTACAGAGAGATCCGGGAAGAAAACCTCTCCCAGAGTGCTCTGGGCCTCAGACTGGGCCGAAGGTTCCAACAAGACAATGACCCTAAGCACACAGCTAAAATAACTAAGGAACAACTCTGTGACCATTCCTGACTGGCCCAGCCAGAGCCCGGACCTCAACCCAACTGAGCATCTCTGGAGAGACCTGACAATGGCTCCACCAACGTTCACCATCCAACCTGACGGAACTGGAGAGGATCTGCAAGGAAGAATGGCCGAGGATCCCCAAATCCAGATGTGACAAACTTGTTGTATCATTCCCAAGAAGACTCCTGGCTGTACTAGCTCAGAAGGAAGCGGCTTCTACTCAGTACTGAGCAAAGGCTCCGAATACTTATGGCCATGGGAGATTGCAGGTTTTATTTTTTAATAAATTTGCAAAAATATCTACATTTCTGTTTTTTCTGTCAGGATGGGGAGCTGAGTGTACATTAATGAGGAATAAAAGGAACTTTTTTGCTTTTAGCAAATGGCTGCAATGAAACAAAGAGTGAAAAATGTAAAGGGGTTTGAATACTTTCCGTACCCGCTGTACCTGTTGCTATATTACATGTAATTGTTTATGCCAAAGTACCGGGCCCCAAAGCCAAGCTCTTGTGTTCTTATGTAACGTTTAAGCATTTGTGCCTGGCTTCAAGCTATGCTAAGCCTCAAGTTATGACGCCAGTTGTTAGTGCACATAACCAATATCTTCCCTCAGAGACTCTTCCTACCTATGGACACTTGGTGATATATAGTGCCAGAGAACATTTGGGGATTTGTTTGCTACCCTACATCCTATGGACTAACAGAAGTGTTATTCTTATGGATGTTATGCCAATAATGCCTAAGAAACTCTCTTACTACAGCAGTACTCTCTAAGTGACCCCCCCGGGTTTCCGGCTCCTTGTACTTCCTCTCCTTCTGTTGTTGTGTCAGGAGCCATCCTCCAACTTAGAGGCATCGAGGGCGGCTTTGCTAAAGAGGGGGAGATTTGTAGTGTCCCAGTACACTCCTTCCTGCCATGATAGGAGTAGTTGTGGTATGGCGGAATGTTTCTCACAATGTACCAATACTGGGTATCGCTCTGTCTATGTATAATCTGTATTTCCTGTGTGCATACACTGTGCTCATCGCCATGTACTTCTCTGCTGACACCTATGGCTCACTGTATGTAGGAGCATGTGATGGCAGATCCAATCACTCCATACACCGCACGAGCCTCTGCACAGAAGCTTCTAGCAAGCAAATTTTGGTTAACAAAGGACGGTGTCTTTTGCTATTCCAGTTTTGACAATTGACTTGCTGTGTGTCCATGAGAGGAGCCCACAGTGTGGACCACCACTACAGCTACCGTGACCATTCCTATAGCTCCGCTACCAGAGGGACTACTACCCCCATTAGGTCCTACTATAACACCTGCATCCTCTGGGATACCACAAGTGGACACAGGTCTGAAGATGGATCAACGCCAGCATCATCATCATCTCCTGCAGCCGATAGCCCAGTCCAAAGGCCGCAATGGGTGTCAGGAGGAAGTCACATCTGTCCCAGTTTCGGTACTGACGTAAGTGGCTGCAGGCCGCCCCTTTTATATTGTCTTTTTGTTAATAGAGTCAGGGAGGCCTCGAGCAGATCTAAGGGCTGGTTGGACCAGGGAAGGAGGCAGAAGAGTTTCCTGATTAATACCCCCCGGGATAGAGACAGGAAACCCTCCAAGCAATGATGCCAGATTCCAGAAAAAAAAATGGTTTTGTCCGCTTACATTTGGGATCTCCTTAGCCCCAGAGTTTGCAGATACCCTATGAACACATGATGACGGGAATACAGGTGATAATGGTCAATTCACTGGTGGCCTCACTTCTACCCAACACTCCATCCTCCACTTTATCCACTACTCTACCCTCCACTCCATCCTACACTATACCCTCCTCTTTACCCTCCACTCTACCCTTCACTCCATCCTACACTGTACCCTCCACTCCATCCTACACTGTATCCACTACTCTACCTTCCACTCCATCCTCCACTATATCCTCCACTCCATCCTACACTGTACCCTCCACTCCATCCTCCACTGTACCCTCCACTCCATCCTACACTGTATCCACTACTCTACCTTCCACTCCATCCTACACTGTATCCTTCACTCCTTCCTCCACTCCATATTCCACTCCATCCTCCACTGTACCCTCCTCTCTACCCTCCACTCCATCCTACACTCCATCCTCCACTATATCCTCCACTCCATCTTTCACTCTTACCTCCACTCCATCCTACACTGTACCCTCCTCTCTATCCTCCTCTCCATCCTCCACTCCATCCTACACTCCATCCTACACTATATCCTCCACTCCATCCTACACTGTACCCTCCACTCCATCCTACACTGTACCCTCCACTCCATCCTCCACTGTACCCTCCACTCCATCCTACACTGTATCCACTACTCTACCTTCCACTCCATCCTACACTGTATCCTTCACTCCTTCCTCCACTCCATATTCCACTCCATCCTCCACTGTACCCTCCTCTCTACCCTCCACTCCATCCTACACTCCATCCTCCACTATATCCTCCACTCCATCTTTCACTCTTACCTCCACTCCATCCTACACTGTACCCTCCTCTCTATCCTCCTCTCCATCCTCCACTCCATCCTACACTCCATCCTACACTATATCCTCCACTCCATCTTTCACTCTTACCTCCACTCCATCCTACACTGTACACTCCTCTCTATCCTCCTCTCCATCCTCCACTCCATCCTACACTCCATCCTATACTCTATCTTTCACTCTTTCCTCAACTCCATGCGCCATAGCTTTGCCCTCTGCTCCATCCTCCCTTCCACCCTTATTTTTAGCTCCTGCTCGACCCCTCTCTTCACCTCCTCCTTTAACCTCTTCTATCCCATGTGCCAGGACATACTGGTCTCTAGTCCTGAGCGCTGATGCCTTTGGTCTTCTCGGTTACATTGCTCTTTATGGTTAGGTTTAGTGCACTGGCCCTTGGCCCACTTGGCAGTCTAGGAGGTTTTCAGTAAGATTTGTATTTTTTGGTTATGTGAGCTGCGGCTATTATACAATATGGCTGCCCCTAAGGAGGTTTTAAAAAACAGGAATGAAAAAAGTTTCACATTTATAAAAATAGAGACTGAGAATTTCACTTCTACAAACTAAAATATAAAGAATAAAAGTGAAATTACGTAGAGGTACAAGACCTGCTGCAGTTAACCCTGTGTGCTCCCTGTGTCCTGAGGGAGAAGGTGCGGCCGCTGTCCTGAGTCTACCTTCAGTACAATATGGCGTCCTGCACATGGCGATATTAAAGGGGTTGACCAGGGATTTCAGCAATCCCAGAGGAGGCCGGGGAAGGTGAAACATCACAACAAAGTCATACTCTCCTGTCCCTGGCCCTCCGGTGTCCGCCTCCACTGTGCGTTCCAGCATGCACTGTGAAGCCACCGCAAGAACTCCTGCGCCGTACGTGACCGCTGAGGCCAAGCAACAGACATAGGAAAGGTATCAGTGATGAATGTAAGGGCCACAAACCTGAGGCTGGGCTCACTGTGATAGTGGCCACTTTATTGTCTGTATTAGCCCAGCATATCTATTGCTGGGGCTGTAATACCTGCGCTGACATTATAGGCCTGAGCAGGGCGGCCCCTGAGGTTTTTAGTGCAGCCTGTGTCCCTGTTAGTGCTTCTGCCTCCCATCCAGCAGGTCCTGAAAAAAAAAGGTAGAATGAATGTTAAATATATGGGGGGATCCCGCACTGAGGTCAGAGCGCTGCCCTGGGGCATCCTCCTGCACTGTGGCTGGTCTCTGCTTTGCTGTAGGGCATCCGGGCATCCCTGACATCTACACCAGGGCAGCAGTGACTGCCAGTACTTACCGGACCCTGCTGGATGCCCACACTGGCCCTGACGACAGACCGTCCATTGTGTCCGCAGTCAGGGTAGCAGCAGGTTCTCAAAGCTCCACGCACATTCGATGCTCCAGCCGAAACACAGCAAAACTGTTAAAAACATTGCCAAAAAACCCTACGGTATGAGCGCCCGACAGTAACTCCTCCCATCTGACAGTTTCAGACTGTCTCTTGAACATGTCTGAAATGCTTAGAAGCTCCGGACAAATTGCAACTACTACTAGCTGGACAAATGGAGGATCCTGCAACATGAAATGCTACAGGTGAGTATGTATGTATGTTACTTGATTTTTATCGCCACCACCTATTATACTCTGAGGTCTGAAGAGAATATAATAATGTCACTCTAACTTCAGCTGTGTTTGCCTAGGAGCCCTAAGAGTATTCTACACTATGTTTTATAGACATATAGTCCTAGGAGCCCTGACAGTGTCATACACTATGTATTATAGATATATAGTCCTAGGAGCCCTGACAGTGTCATACACTATGTATTATAGATATATAGTCCTAGGAGCCCTGACAGTGTCATACACTATGTATTATAGATATATAGTCCTAGGAGTCCTGACAGTGTCATACACTATGTATTATAGATATATAGTCCTAGGAGCCCTGACAGTGTCATACACTATGTATTATAGATATATAGTCCTAGGAGTCCTGACAGTGTCACACACTATGCATTATAGATATATAGTCCTAGGAGCCCTGACAGTGTCATACACTATGTATTATAGATATATAGCCCTAGGAGCCCTGACTGTGTCATACACTATGTATTATAGATATATAGTCCTAGGAGTCCTGACAGTGTCATACACTATGTATTATAGATATATATAGTCCTAGGAGCCCTGACAGTGTCATACACTATGTATTATAGATATACAATCCTGGGACTCCTGACAGTGTCATACACTATGTATTATAGATATACAGTCCTGGGATTCCTGACAGTGTCATACACTATGTATTATAGATATATAGTCCTAGGAGCCCTGACAGTGTCATACACTATGTATTATAGATATATAGTCCTAGGAGCCCTGACAGTGTCATACACTATGTATTATAGATATATAGTCCTAGGACTCCTGACAGTGTCATACACTATGTATTATAGATATACAATCCTAGGAGCCCTGACAGTGTCATACACTATGTATTATAGATATACAGTCCTGGGAGTCCTGACAGTGTCATACACTATGTATTATAGATATATAGTCCTAGGAGTCCTGACAGTGTCATACGCTATGTATTATAGATATATAGTCCTAGGATCCCTGACAGTGTCATACACTATGTATTATAGATATATAGTCCTAGGAGTCCTGACAGTGTCATATGCTATGTATTATAGATATATAGTCCTAGGCGTCCTGACAGTGTCATACGCTATGTATTATAGATATGTAGTCCACCAGGGCCCACCCAGTATTATATGCCCCCCATAGCGGGCCCCACCCAGTATTATATCCTCCCTACATTGGCCCCCACACAGTATTATATGCTCCCCACAGTGGTCCCCACCCAGTATTATATGCTCTACAGTGGCCCCACCTAGTATTATATGCTCTACAGTGACCCCCACACAGTATTATATGCTCTACAGTGGCCCCCACCCAGTATTATATGCTCTACAGTGGCCCCCACACAGTATTATATGCTCTACAGTGTCCCCCACTCAGTATTATATGCTCTACAGGGGCCTCACACAGTATTATATGCTCTACAGTGGCCCACACCCAGTGTTATATGCTCTACAGTGGCCCCCACCCAGTATTATATGCTCTACAGGGGCCCCCACCCAGTGTTATATGCTCTACAGTGGCCCCACACAGTATTATATGCTCTACAGTGGCCCACAACCAGTATTATATGCTCTACAGTGGCCCCCACACATTATTATATGCTCTACAGTGGTCCCCACCCAGTATTATATGCTCTACAGGGGCCCCCACCCAGTGTTATATGCTCTACAGTGGCCCCCACACAGTATTATATGCTCTACAGTGGCCCCCACCCAGTGTTATATGCTCTACAGTGGCCCCAACTCAGTATTATATGCTCTACAGGGGCCCCACACAGTATTATATGCTCTACAGGGGCCCCACACAGTATTATATGCTTTACAGTGGCCCCCACCCAGTGTTATATGCTCTACAGTGGCCCCCACACAGTATTATATACTCTACAGTGGCCCACACCCAGTATTATATGCTCTACAGTGGCCCCCACCCAGTATTATAAGCTCCACAGTGGCCCCCACCCAATACCCCACCCCCAGTATTATATGCTCTACAGTGGCCCCCACCCAGTATTATAAGCTCCACAGTGGCCCCCACACAGTATTATAAGCTCCACAGTGGCCCCCACCCAGTATTATATGCTCTACAGTGGCCCCCACCCAGTATTATAAGCTCCACAGTGGCCCCCACACAGTATTATATGCGCCCAATAGCCCCCTCCGCTCCGCTTCGGTGCTATTATTATAATTTGGGGTCTCCTCAGACCCCAGAGTATAATAATCGGAGGCCCAGGGAAGGTGATTAAAAATAACAAACTCTCATACTCACCTTGCCTTACCTTTCCTTGGCATCCTCGCTCCATCCTGCCATCTTCAGCGTCTTCAGGCCCTTTTCCGACGTTGCTGCCGAGGCCTGTGATTGGGCCTCAGCGGTCACATGGGTGAGCACTGACGTCATTACGCGGCCGTGCCCCATGTGACCGCTGGAGCCTAATCACAGGCCTCAATCATGACGGAGGAGCGCCGGAGAGAATGCTGCGCCCAGGAGAGGTGAGAATATGTGTTTATTATTTTCAGTCACCTCCCCCGGGTCCCCTGCCCTGCCATCTATTGGAAAGGGGCCTGCAATATGCCAGTATGTATAGCGGTCAGGGAACCAGGCTTTCCCCGACCGCTATCATAGTGGTCCGGGGCCCGGCCATCTCCAGGTGGCCGTGGGCTCCGTAACCTGCCAGGTCCGTTCGCGGTCGCGCCCCCTGTGACCGCGACCGTTACTGATTTGTGGGGTTCGCGGTAGCGGCTGCCACAGGGCTCCGGGGCCCCTAATGTCCCGGGCCCTGTGGCAGCCGCTACCGCTGCTACCCCGATAGTTACGCCCCTGCTCTTCTCATACCTGCTCAGTAGTGACATCTTCTGCCACAGGTCACACATGGAGTCAAACATAAGCTATTTACTTCTAGATTTCCCTCCCAGGCTGATAAGATTAGACCCGGAGCCTGGAGGGCAGTTTTAGAATACACCTGAGTTTGATAAGCCTGAAGGGATCTTGTATGTAAAATCAGAATCATGTATGTACCGTATGCAATGTACATGACTTATCTACTGTGAGGCAGATAAATGGTCACTTCAATGAATCTCTAAGGCTGGCCATGTGTTTCAGATCTCAGATGGACATGACATGGTTGTCCAATTGATGATGGGATCATCGCCATCAACACTTACTGCTCCATTAGGGGTATCAGTTTTTTGCAGAACTGGGCAGGGAGGTTGTGCCCGTCACCATCTTGGAGAACTAAGCACAGATCTTCTGTGGATGTTGCTTGCTCAATCCTTCTGTCCTCTTCATGTCATCCCAGACAGAATGGACTATATCTGTGGGGGCCGGATCATCACTTCCAGGACTCCTCCTCCAAAGGGCAAAGGTCACACCAAATATTGAATTTATGGCTAATAATTCTAGTGAATATTCCACTTGAATGCACCAATCACCGCACCAGAAACATGAAAGAGTAAGAGATCCCCCAACCGACATTTTCTGCCCATCGCTGAGAAATCTTTAGACGCCTTCCCCAGGATGCTGCAAACAAGTGTGAAAGCGCCGGGCACGGACACTGCGCTCAGGAAGGGACACCTAGTTACAAATTGTTGTCCAATAGCCCATCTTATAGGGAGTCTGTCCCCAGACCCAGGACATGACCCCAGCCCTGCAGATAGATAGGTTAGTATCACCAGAACCAGGACATGACCCCAGCCCTGCAGATAGATAGGTTAGTGTCACCAGAACCAGCATATCACCTCAGCCCTGCAGATAGATAGGTTAGTGTCACCAGACCCAGCATATCACCCCAGCCCTGCAGATAGATAGGTTAGTGTCACCAGAACCGGAATATCACCCCAGCCCTGCAGATAGATAGGTTAGTATCACCAGAACCGGCATATACACCAAACCATGCAGATAGATAGGTTACTGTTACCAGAACCAGCATATCACCCCAGCCCTGCAGATAGATAGGTTAGTGTCACCAGAACCAGCATATCACCCCAGCCCTGCAGATAGATAGGTTAGTGTCACCAGTACCAGCATATCACCCCAGCCCTGCAGATAGATAGGTTAGTGTCACCAGAACCAGCATATCACCCCAGCCCTGCAGATAGATAGGTTAGTGTCACCAGAACCAGCATATCACCCAGGCCCTGCAGATAGATAGGTTAGTGTCACCAGAACCAGCATATCACCCCAGCCCTGCCAATAGATAGGTTAGTGTCATCAGAACCAGCATATCACCCCAGCCCTGCAGATAGATAGGTTAGTGTCACCAGACCCAGCATATCACCCCAGACCTGCAGATAGATAGGTTAGTGTCACCAGGACCAGCATATCACCCCAGCCCTGCAGATAGATAGGTTACTGTCACCAGACCCAGCATATCACCCCAGCCCTGCAGATAGATAGGTTAGTGTCACCAGAACCAGCATATCACCCCAACCCTGCAGATAGATAGGTTAGTGTCACCAGAACCAGCATATCACCCCAGCCCTGCAGATAGATAGGTTAGTGTCACCAGAACCAGAGTATCATTCTAGCCCTGCAGATAGATACAGTCATATGAAAAAGTTTGGGCACCCCTATTAATCTTAATCATTTTTAGTTCTAAATATTTGGGTGTTTGCAACAGCCATTTCAATTTGATATATCTAATAACTGATGGACACAGTAATATTTCAGGATTGAAATGATGTTTATTGTACTAAACAGAAAATGTGCAATATGCATTAAACCAAAATTTGACCGGTGCAAAAGTATGGGCACCTCAACAGAAAAGTGACATTAATATTTAGTAGATCCTCCTTTTGCAAAAATAACAGCCTCTAGTCGCTTCCTGTAGCTTTTAATCAGTTCCTGGATCCTGGATGAAGGTATTTTTGACCATTCCTCTTTACAAAACAATTTGTCACTGATTCTTGTACATTATTCTCAAGAATCTGCTGATACCGAGTTGAATCCATGCGACCCTCAACTTTAACAAGATTCCTGGTGCCGGCATTGGCCACACAGCCCCAAAGCATGATGGAACCTCCACCAAATTTTACAGTGGGTAGCAAGTGTTTTTCTTGGAATGCTGTGTTTTTTGACGCCATGCATAACGCCTTTTTGTATGACCAAACAACTCAATCTTTGTTTCATCAGTCCACAGGACCTTCTTCCAAAATGAAGCTGGCTTGTCCAAATGTGCTTTTGCATACCTCAGGCGACTCTGTTTGTGGCGTGCTTTCAGAAACGGCTTCTTTCGCATCACTCTCCCATACAGCTTCTCCTTGTGCAAAGTGTGCTGTATTGTTGACCGATGCACAGTGACACCATCTGCAGCAAGATGATGCTGCAGCTCTTTGGAGGTGGTCTGTGGATTGTCCTTGACTGTTCTCACCATTCTTCTTCTCTGCCTTTCTGATATTTTTCTTGGCCTGCCACTTCTGGGCTTAACAAGAACTGTCCCTGTGGTCTTCCATTTCCTTACTATGTTCCTCACAGTGGAAACTGACAGGTTAAATCTCTGAGACAACTTTTTGTATCCTTCCCCTGAACAACTATGTTGAACAGTCTTTGTTTTCAGATCATTTGAGAGTTGTTTTGAGGAGCCCATGATGCCACTCTTCAGAGGAGATTCAAATAGGAGAACAACTTGCAATTGGCCACCTTAAATACCTTTTCTCATAATTGGATACACCTGGCTATGAAGTTGAAAGCTCAGTGAGGTTACAAAACCAATTTTGTGCTTCAGTAAGTCAGTAAAAAGTAGTTAGGAGTATTCAAATCAATAAAATGATAAGGGTACCCACATTTTTGCAGCGGTCAAATTTTGGTTTAATGCATATTGCACATTTTCTGTTAGTACAATAAACCTCATTTCAATCCTGAAATATTACTGTGTCCATCAGTTATTAGATATATCAAATTGAAATGGCTGTTGCAAACACCCAAATATTCAGAACTAAAAATGATTAAGATTAATAGGGGTGCCCAAACTTTTTCATATGACTGTAGGTTACTGTCACCAGAACCAGCGTATCATTCTGGCCCTGCAGATAGGTTAGCGTCACCAGAACCAGCGTATCATTCTAGCCCTGCAGATAGATAGGTTAGTGTCACCAGAACCAGTATATCACCCCAGCCCTGCAGATAGATAGGTTACTGTCACCAGAACCAGCATATCACCCCAGCCCTGCAGATAGATAGGTTAGTGTCACCAGAGCCAGCATATCACCCCAACCCTGCAGATAGATAGGTTAGTGTCACCAGAACCAGAGCGCCGGGGGGGGGCGCCCCGCCCGCGGGGGTATCATTCTAGCCCTGCAGATAGGTTAGCGTCACCAGAACCAGCGTATCATTCTAGCCCTGCAGATAGATAGGTTAGTGTCACCAGAACCAGCATATCACCCCAGCCCTGCAGATAGATAGGTTACTGTCACCAGAACCAGCATATCACCCCAGCCCTGCAGATAGATAGGTTAGTGTCACCAGAGCCAGCATATCACCCCAACCCTGCAGATAGATAGGTTACTGTCACCAGACCCAGCATATCACCCCAGCCCTGCAGATAGATAGGTTAGTGTCACCAGAACCAGAGTATCATTCTAGCCCTGCAGATAGATAGGTTACTGTCACCAGAACCAGCGTATCATTCTAGCCCTGCAGATAGATAGGTTAGTGTCACCAGAACCAGCGTATCATTCTAGCCCTGCAGATAGATAGGTTAGTGTCACCAGACCCAGCATATCACCCCAGCCCTGCAGATAGATAGGTTAGCGTCACCAGAACCAGCGTATCATTCTGGCCCTGCAGATAGGTTAGCGTCACCAGAACCAGCGTATCATTCTAGCCCTGCAGATAGATAGGTTAGTGTCACCAGAACCAGCATATCACCCCAGCCCTGCAGATAGATAGGTTAGTGTCACCAGACCCAGCATATCACCCCAGCCCTGCAGATAGATAGGTTAGTGTCACCAGAGCCAGCGTATCATTCTAGCCCTGCAGATAGATAGGTTAGTGTCACCAGAACCAGCATATCACCCCAGCCCTGCAGATAGATAGGTTACTGTCACCAGAACCAGCATATCACCCCAGCCCTGCAGATAGATAGGTTAGTGTCACCAGAACCAGCATATCCCCCCAGCCCTGCAGATAGATAGGTTACTGTCACCAGAACCAGCATATCACCCCAGCCCTACAGATAGATAGGTTAGTGTCACCAGACCCAGCATATCACCCAGCCCTGCAGATAGATAGGTTAGTGTTACCAGAACCAGCATATGACCCCAGCCCTACAGATAGATAGGTTAGTGTCACCAGAACCAGCATATCACCCCAGTCCTGCAGATAGATAGGTTAGTGTCACCAGAACCAGCATATCACCCCAGCCCTACAGATAGATAGGCTAGTGTCACCAGAACCAGCATATCAGCCCAGCCATGCAGATAGATAGGTTAGTGTCACCAGAACCAGCATATCACCCGAGCCCTGCAGATAGATAGGTTAGTGTCACCAGAACCTGGCATATTATTAGGACTAGTGTTCTGGGCTCCAGTGTGAATCTGGTCCTTGGCTGTCCTGACCCGGAGACATTTCCAGAATAAGTGAAGTCAGTCCCTTAGTGTCTCCAGTCTCAGCAGCTCTGCCCTGTGCAGTATAGTTGTGCTGCCCTCTGCTGGTAGTCAGTGGGAGAACCAGTAATGTCAGCAGAATTTACATGAAAAGGTTTTATTAAGGTTTTCAAATAAAAATACAGCGGTGTCATAAACAACCTGGAGAGAACTTCCAAAACAGTATCTGAAGAGAAAGAAAGGGGAGGAGAGGAGAAGGGGGGGAAAGCACACAAGGGAATACGAAAGGGAGCATTAAGGAAAAATGCAATAAGGAACAATGGGAGGTAGGGAGAGAGCATAGGTGGAAAGAGACATGGAGGCAAGGTCAGGGGAGGGGCGTGAAATGAGGAGGGAAAGGCAGAGGAGTAATACAAAGTCTTCCATAGGAGCCATACATTCTGGTGGGCACTGTCATCTAGTCTGAGTTCCACGATCAGGTCCTCCATTCACCGAATGTGCAGGATCTCCTGGAGTCAATCCAACATAGACGGAGGTGAGATTTCCAGAGACAGGGAATGATGGACCCAGCCGCTATCAGCATGAAGCCAACTAGCCTGGAGACCAGTGACTGTCTTAATGACTCTGCGAACCTCTTGCCAGGAGGGATGGAGCGCCAGCATTGATCAGAAGTGGAAGGAAAAATCTCATGAAGGTCAGAGGGGACTCTGTACCAACTGAGAGGATTTGGTAGTTCATTTCTTGCGCTTTACAGGTGATAGAAAATTTGTGGCAGGAGCGAAAGGCGGAGAGTCGTGTGTCAGGTGGAAAAGTAGTCCCAAGTAGCCCCCTCTCCCAGTTGGCTATGAAAGTCAGCAGAGGGTCGTCCATCTTATCCAACTGATTAAGAGGCTACAGATAGTAGAGATAGGATGGGATGGCATTGCATAGAACACGCACAGGCACTCTAATGGGAGTAGTAGTCCATGAAGGGATGAATAAAAGTAGTGCAGTTGTAGGTATTGCCAATGTGAAGCTAGATTTCTGTTTTCCTGAGGTACCAGTTCCATGTAAGGGAGGAGAGATGTTGGAGACAGGACCTTAACAAATGTGAGGAGTGCAGGGCTGCAGGAAAGTCTGGGTTTCCCGAGGCGGGAGTCAACAGGCCACCATTGGTAAGGAGATGATTGATGGTCCGGTAGGATTAACACACCGAGAACTTGTTGAGTACCAAATGGGAGATCAGAGGCAGCTTTGCCCGACCAGTGTCGTCTATGGAGGTCTAGAAGGGATGTGAGGAGGAGAGGGCTCAGAGAACTCTCTAGGACAACCCACAGTTTAGAGTTAGCGGAGTGATGCCAGTCTAGGATTTGAGCAGTGACAGAGACTAAGTAGTACTGCGTGCAATCTGGGATGGCTTGGCCGCCCAATCGTTCTGGTTTTGTTATGACTTGTCTGGCTATCCTAGGGGGTTTGGAGGCCCAAAAAAATTTAGTAAAGGCTAGGGAAGGTAACGGGAGAGCAGGAAGAGTGGAGAGGTAATGATGGGGTAGGAAGGAGTCAGGGAAAGTCAAGACAAGAGCGAGGAAGAAGTTAATACAGAGAGCAGAAAATAAAGATAGGGGCAGTACAGCTGTCCTAAAGGTATCGAGCACTTGGCTATGGGGGGTTGTGATAGGCAGAGGAGGGGAAGCAGGTGTGAGGGGTAATAGTAGAGGTGGTGAGCACCAATGCCAATCCACCCCAGAGGGTGAAGAAAGTGAACAGTAGTAGAAGCAAAAGATTAGAGGAAGACTCAGAGAGAGACCAGGCCAGTATAACAGTAAACAGTCAAAACAGTGCAAATGTCAGAGAACAGTCCAGGAGGTAGAGATCACCTGATATGGCGTATCTCAAGCCGTGTGATCTAGCAGTCTAGGGGAGCTCAGGTGGCGACTTTCGTCAGCATTTCCCGCAGTATGGAGGCTGGTTGGGAGTGCGGAGTCTCTCAGAAGTTGTTCCCAGTCGGAGAGGTGCATAGGAAGCAAGTCCAAGGCTTGCAGAAAGGCAAGAAGATCAGTTGGAGTAGAGAAGGTCAGCAACCTGTCCTTCATCCGGACTTGAAGCGCGAATGGGAAACCCCAGTGATATGGGATACCCCAGTGATATGGGATACCATGTTCCTGTAAGATAGTTAGGAGAGGCTTTTGAGGAGATCTTTGTCACATGGGCCTTGCAGGGTCAGCGCTGCAGGGTCTGAGGATTTGATGGGCTCGGTCAATCTCAATTGAGTTTCAGCTGGGTGGTCCTCCAGCGTGTTAAAGATGCCAGTGAGAGTAGGTATGTAAGCTGTGTACCGGGTTGGGCTCCCCAGGATACAGCGAAGTCACGAACAAAGGAAGTGACTCCAAATCAATTTAGTAAAAATACAAGATTTTACTTTGTGTAGTAACACCTATTCACCAGAAAAACACTCCCAACTATTTCCATACACTCAGCCAGTAAGCTGAGGCCCTGGTGTTGTACAGCGCGTTGCCCTCTAATGTGCGGCTCCAATACACTCCAAGCTTTTACCTATCTGCAGGCTGCAACTAACCAGCCGCTTGTTACCTTTTTATCACTCTAGTCACAGGAACAATTCAGTGAGTGTGATAGAGGCACCGGCGGTATAACACAAGAGCTTACACACTTATCACAATACCCCTATTCCCCACAAACAAAGTATAACCGAGTAAATATCAGAGAAGGTCAGCTGGCAAGCCAAAGAAATGTGACAATGTATAAGATGTCGCTTCTAGACTTCCCCAGAAGCTCCTCTCTGGGAGTTACAAGTCTATAGAACGCTCTGAGTCCTTAATAATAATAATAATAATAATAATCCTTTAATAGTCCCACAATGGGGAAATTCAGTGTTTTACAGCAGCAAAGATAAGCAGATACAAATACAAATACAACATGTACAGGAATGTTCCAAGGTGAGAGGCATTACATTGATAGCAGACAGACAGATAGGACGTAGCAGAGGGGGGGGGGGATATAACAGGCAGAGAGATATTTCAGTTCTCTGTATGTAATGATCTCCGCTTAGGTCGGTGTTGGTTGTACAGCCTAACCGCGGTGGGGAGGAAAGACTTCCGATAGCGCTCCTTCTCACACCTAGGGTGGAGCAGTCGGTCACTGACAGTACTGCTCAGCGCGATCACAGTCTCATGCATGGGATGGGACTTCTTCTTCTGCATGGAGCTCACCACGGACAGTATCCTTCTGTCACCCACCACCTGCACTGGGTCCAGTGGGCTCCCCAGGACAGAGCTGGCCCTTCTAATCAGCTTGTCCAGTCTATTCCTATCCCTGGATGATATACTGCTCCCCCAGCAGGCCACTCCAAAGAAGATGGCTGATGCCACTACCGAGTTGAAGAAAGTCCTAAGAAGTGCCCCCCGGATTCCAAAGGCTCTCAGCTTCCTAAGCAGGTAGAGCCTGCTGTGGCCCTTCCTGTACAGGGCCTCCATATGATCTGCCCAGTCCAGCTTATTATTAAGGAGCAAACCCAGGTACTTATAGGTGTTCACAATCTCGATGCCCGTCCCCAGGATGTCCACTGGTTTAGGAGGGCTTCTGCCTTTACGGAAGTCCACCACCATCTCCTTGGTCTTCCCCGCGTTAATCTTCAGGTGGTTCTGGTGGCACCAGTCCACAAAATCCTGGTTCAGTTCTCTGTACTCCCTGTCATCATCGTCTGTGATGAGACCCACTATTGCAGAGTCGTCAGAATACTTCTGTAGGTAGCAGCTGGATGAGAGCACCTAAAATCAGCAGTGTACAGTGTGAAGAGGAAAGGGGCGAGAACTGTACCCTGAGGTGCCCCCCGTATTACAGATCACGGTACCTGACACACAGTCTTGGGCTCTCACGTATTGAGGTGGGTTTGTGAGGTAGTCTAGGATCCAGTTGGAGAGGTGGTGGTCCACTCCAGCAAGGCCCAGCTTGTCTCTCAGTAACCTGGGCTGTATGGTGTTAAAAGCACTGGAGAAATCAAAGAACATTATTCTCACCGTGTTCCCTGGTTTTTCCAGGTGAGACAGAGCCCTGTGCAGAAGGTGGATGATGGCATCATCTACCCCAATGCCCGGTCGATAAGCAAACTGGAGGGGGTCCATAGCAGGGCTCACTAGAGGGCGAAGATGTGTGAGAACCAATCTCTCTAAGATCTTCATCAAGTGGGATGTCAGTGCTACAGGTCTGTAGTCGTTAAGGTCCATCGGATGAGGTGTCTTTGGAATTGGTACCACACAGTTCTGATACCATTCCCAGCTTCAGGCTCATATTAAACATATATGTAATAACACCACACAGCTGGTCCCCTCAGGTCTTTAGTAGCCTGGCACTGATGCTATCTGGTCCTGTGGCTTTCCCCGGCTTGATCTTTCTCACTTGGGCAAGTGTGAAGATCAGACTGTAGTCAGATGATTGATTGCCATGAGTGAGTGGTGTGATGTAAATATAGAGCGGGATTATATGAGTGGTGTGAGATACAAATGCATCTGAATAAATGAGAATATCTGTGAAACGTTCCTTCATCTCAGTCATTCAGTAATATAATCCATAATCAGCGTCTTCCATGATTGTGTGTCCTACTGAACCAGACTGAGGAAACCTTGGCAGGTGACACTGAATTTACAAGACTGAACTGAATTTACAAGATTCTCATTTTCTTAGATTTGGGTTTTCATTCCCTGTAATCCATAATCAACATTTACAGAAATAAAACACTTGGAATAGAAGACTCTGTGTGTAAAGAATCTAGAAAATATAGGAGGCCACTTTATTAATGGAATTACTGGAAGAAAGAAACTTTTCACAGATATTCTCATTTATTGAGATGCCCCTGTAGATTTAGAGAGGGATTATATGAGGGGTGTGATGTATATATAGGACATTTAATGAGCCTCTGTCTATTGTGATGGATATAACACAAGTAGAGACCCCGTGTTATATCTGGAGTTCCCTCCTTTTCTCGCAGATTTTCAGCTCCAGAATATTGAAGGACTTTTTGCTCCTTGTGTTAAAAATTTTTTTTATTACAAGAAATCTCTTATTATTGAACTACTAAAGTGGTAAAGCGAGAATATGCAGAGAATGGTCAGGTATATAATCCTAAATATATAGCACACATGGAATATATATATATATATATCACATATAGCCCCAATCATCATATATATATCACATATAGCCCCAGTGGCCACTTGTTCGTATATCTAGAGCTCTCCATGGACATGCTGTATATATCTCTAGTTCCGGCATATTCTCTTTGGAGATATACTGATATATTCTGCAGTTGGTTACCATAGTTACATGTGATAAGTGTTCTCTATTAGAGCACAGCGGTCTGGCCGGGATTATCAGATGTTGTCTCTTGTGATGATCAGCTCGATGACTATAGATATAATAAGCGGAGAAGAATTCCCATCATCTGCTCTATTGTCCAAACAGTCTAACAGCTTGGAGAAGGTCCATCCATCTTGCCTCTCTTTGGACCTTCTTATTGAAGTCTCCTCCTCTCAGAGGCGGTGCGACCACTTGCAGCACGTACAGGACATGTCCCCTTTGTGGCAGTCAATAATGTGTTTTGTCACCGGAGTATCTTCCCCTCTGTTGGGGTCCGCCACGTAATCCAAAATCCGTCTACCTAATTCTCTAATTGTCTTGCCTACATACTGCGTGCCACATTCACAAGATTAAGCGTACACAACCCCTCTCGTCCCACAGTTGGCTTTACCATATAGGGGGTAACTACGGCCAGTGTGTCTGTTAAGGTAAATTTTGCTGGTATTGATGAAACTTCATGCACAGCGAGATCCACACGTACATGTTCCCGTTACGTGTGTGGCTGTGAGCCATTTAGGTGACTTCTTACTGGGGTCAGGCGACTATTTAGATAACCCCTTATAAATGTAATGGAGGCAGTGTCACCCACCAGGTGGTCCATGTCTGGGTCCGCCTGGAGAAGGCCCCAATACATTTACAAGATTTGTCTAGCTTGTCCTTTTGCGGCATCAAAGGTGTCATTTATCCTCGCCACGTGATGTCACATGTCAAGAGGAGACTCATACCATTCTGCCTCCTGGATGTCACATGTCAAGAGGAGACCCATACCATTCTGCCTCCTGGATGTCACATGTCAAGAGGAGACTCGTACCATTCTGCCTCCTGGATGTCACAGGTCAAGAGGAGACCGATACCATTCTGTCACATGTCAAGAGGAGACCCATACCATTCTGTCACATGTCAAGAGGAGACCCATACCATTCTGTCACATGTCAAGAGGAGACCCATACCATTCTTGTTCGGGATTTCCACCAGTTCATGAAGACTTTCTTTGGTGTCTTGCATAGAATCAGAATGTCATCTGCGTATTGTACCCATATAAATGCTGAGCCCATTTGCGATTCAGGTTGCTCTGAGAACAATATAAGTTTTTCCCACCAGCCCAGGCTGAGGTTGGCATAGGTGGGCACACAAGGGTTACTCATTGCCACCCCCCTGAGCTGGTGGTAAAACTTCTGATTAAATAGAAAAAAAATTGTGTTCTACCACAAATCGGATAAGAGTAACCATAAAGTCACTGTGCTTAACATATTGGGTGCATCCAGTCCTGAGTAAGGTCTCCAAAGTCCCACACCCTTTGTCATGGGGTCTGGAGGTGTAGAGTGCCTCGACATCTAGACTAGCTAGGGGTGTTGGGCTCACATGTCACCCCCCAAGTAAAGAAAGTAGCAAAATGGCCAAATTTTACTGATTTGGCAAATCTTACTTTTATGCAATTAAAAAACTCAATTATGACACAGAGGAACCCAGAAGAATAGTATATTTGGCATGCACACAGTGACATGTACCCTGACCCTTATATACCTGAATCCGTCACGCCTGGCCATTCTCCGCCTCTTACTCTAATACACCTGACCTGACCCTGTCCCACCTCACCAGTCTCGGGCTTTTACCCTAATACATCTGACCAGTCTCCATCCCTGACCTTATCACACCTGACCAGTCTCCATCCCTGACCTTATTATACCTAACCCTATTACACCTGACCTTTCTCCAACCCCGACCTTATTATACCAGACAAGTCTCCATCCCCGACCTTATTATACCTGACCCTATTACACCTGACCAGTCTCCATCCCCGACCTTATCACACCTGACCTGTCTCCATCTCAACCTTATTATACCTGACCCTATTACACCTGACCAGTCTCCATTCCTCACCTTATCACACCTGACCTGTCTCCATCTCAACCTTATTATACCTGATCCTATTACACCTGACCAGTCTCCATTCCTCACCTTATTATACCTAACCCTATCACACCCATTTAATGATGGGCAAACCTCATGAGATTTGTTTCATGAATATTGGTAATGTTCACTAGTAAAATTGATTTTGGTTGGATCCAGGGTAACTCAGAGTATACTAACAGGACTCCCAGGTGAGGAGTGTAATAACAGGAGTCCCAAAGGAAGAATGTAATAACAGGAGTCCCGGGGGAGGAGCATAATAACAGGAGGTCCAGGGGAGGAGTGTAATAACAGGAGGCCAGGGGGAGGAGCATAATAACAGGAGGTCCAGGGGAGGAGTGTAATAACAGGAGGCCAGGGGAGGAGTGTAAAAATAATTAGAAACAATGTACTCCCCATTATGAGGCTCTGCCAGACTTTTCCATGGCTGTGCACCATCTTCCTTGGCCCCCAGGTTACTGCAGAGGCCAATGATTGGCTGCTTCTACCTAGAAGGTCCATAACCACATGTATGTTTTCAGCTTTCTGTCATCACCCGGGGTGGACGTTACTTGTATCGGAGCATTACAATCAATATCTGCCCCTCCCCCCTTCTCTGATGGCAGAAATCCTCTAAAGCCAACCCCTCCTCCTTAAATAGATGGACATGGATAGACCCTGCAGTCGGCGTCAGTGTGAACATTAATTTATTAAATTATAGGATTTACATGGAATGAGGCTTAGAGTAAACCTGGGAAAGCAGGCATTTTGTGGGAGGGGTCACCATGTAGAAGTCTCTATCCATACGGTGGCGTCCATTCTACTTCCTCTCGTGATTGGTCATTTTCATGGTTTTTCTTTCAGGATTGTTGGAGTTTCTAGTTAAAGATATCCTGAAATATCATCAAATGTATATCCAAATGCCAAGGATGTCTGGAGGAGGTCTCTGACCTGAAGACAAGGATAAAATGGGACAAGGAAGTCCAGAGGATGCTGCCCCGGCTGGGGGTTCTCGGGAAAGTCTTCAGGGCATGCATCATGTTGTATGATCCATAGCTGATAGATACTGTAAAACAAAAAAGAAATGGATGACCTGCCAGATCTACAGAACCAACCACAACCAACCAGTGACCTCCAATCTCCTCTATCACCAGCCCAACGTCATGTTATCGGTAATATAACATCATATATAGAACATGATGTCATCAACCACCTACACATTGTCACATCATAAAATACCTGCAATATAACAGCAACGTGACCTCATATATAGAACATGACATCACCAACCATAGGTCTATCATTACCTCATAAAGTATCTGCAATATAACCCCAACATGACATGAAATATAGAGATGAGCGAATTTATCAAAAATTCGATTAAACCAATTCACCGAATTTTCCAAAAAGATTCACTTTGATCCAAATTAATTGGCGGCGAATATCATTAAAAAACAACTATTTTCTGTCTGCAGAGAGCCTGTATAGTGGTGTAGAACACTGTGCCTTGCAGTAACACACATAGGGAGCCTACTGTGGTAGTGACACAATACTGTGAGTCAGTATGACACGCACATGACAGGCGTCGCTCTTAGAACCGCTGCACACTTCACTTATTTGGACAGTTACGGGGCCAAAACTGACCAACTAACTCAAGTCTGAACTCAGCCTTACAGGTCCATGTTAGTGCCAGGTAGAAAGAACCGTGCAGAGGCCCAACATCCTACTACAGCGTGAAAGAGCGCACTCCTTTTACACCGTCATCTGCTGATTTCACATTGATATCTACAGAGTGGCAAGGCGACATAATGTGGAGGTGGAAGCAGCATGAGGAGGCCACAGAGTGGCAAGGCGACATAATGTAGAGGTGGCAGCAGCATGAGGAGGCCACAGAGTGGCATGGCGACAGAATGTAGAGGTGGCAGCAGCATGAGGAGGCCACAGAGTGGCAAGGCGACAGAATGTAGAGGTGGCAGCAGCATGAGGAGGCCATACAGTGATCTCATCATTTATTGTTACTACTGATACTGTGTATTCAGTTTACACAATACCTAGAATAAGTTTGTAGCAAATTCTATATCCATTCATTCACTTGCATTAATTATTGCTTAATATCAGCATAAATTTTATATCCCTTAGTTTTACTCTTTCATCCAATTGTTGCACTTTATATTAGTATTGCCACCAAACCAATATCGTTATTTTACTCTTTTCCCTACCCAGTTATTTTGCCTATAATCAGATCGGCAGTTCCTATCGTCACTATTAGCCGGCCGGCCGGCTTTTTGTGCGCAGACACACTAAGCACTTGCTATATTTTATAGATTTCGTAAGGATCACTAATGCGCCTGCGCGCTGAAGTCTTACGCGCAGACGCACTGGCTCTAGTGCAGTGGCTGTAAGTGCGCCTTCGCATGTTGAATTTTTCGCGCAGACGCACTGTTAATTCCATTCACCCAGCGATGGAATCCACCACGTCTGCGCGGACATCTCAGTTCGTGCAAGCGCTCTGTTAGTCCCATTCATTCAGCGGTGGTATCCACCTCGCCTGCGCGAACGTCTTGGGTCGTGCAGGCTCTCATAACCTCTATCCCAGCACCAACATATACAGCATGAGCATTTGACCCCACGAGGACACCGAACACGGCAAATTAGTTTTTAACTAAACTACACAATCAATTTATACTCTTCTTCCACTATACTTTGTCTTTAACTGATGTTCTAATTTTTAAAGAGGCGTATGAATTGTTTTTAAGAATCCCTGCTATGTATTCTGTCCACATCATTGACAGATGCAGGGACACACCCATTAGCTTTCTGCCAAATGCCTATTTAAAGATGAGTTAATGTATGTTATGTTGATATCCAATTTTACACATAAGGCTATAAGGCCTCGAAGCGCGTTGTGTGTTCTCCGGCACTTAATAAAGAAGATTTGTCTGACCACATCTGGGTAAGCGCTTATCATCTAATCACCACCTATCTGATGGGTTTTAGTCCTCTGTATCTCATACAGTGACCCGGTGACAGAGTGGGGAGGTGGGTGGCACAAACAGTACCTGCTGACGATGGTGACTGTAAGAAGGAGCACTTGGCATCACATGTGTGGCATCAGGCGGGTGGCAGCATCAGAATAGTAGCTGAGGCAGGTAGCCAGAAGAAACCGGTCTCTTTTGTCAAGGTTTGGGTGAGGCAGCATGGATGATTTAATCTGATGCATCAGGCATTGGTGGGTGGAAATCCTGGCTGATCCACGCCTGATTCATCTTGACAAAGGTCAGTCTCTCCACATTTTGGGTGGACAGGCGAGTTCTCCTTGGGGTAACTATGGCCCCCGCTGCACTAAACACCTGCTCTGATGCCACACTACTGGCCGGGCAGGACAGCTTTTCCAGAGCAAATTAGGCCAGTTGCGGCCACAAATCCAGTTTGGCTGCCCAGTAGTCCAGCGGATCTTCCACTATGGGTGGCAGGCCCCCTTTTTTGCCCGGTAGTGAGGGTCTAACATGGTGGAGAGCCAGTAGTCATCCCTGGGCGAATAGTGACAATTCGGCTGTCACTACGCAAGCAACTAAGCATGCATCAGGCCATTTGAGCAAGTGACTTGGAGGGACTCCCTGCATCCATCTCCACTGCATACTGCCACAGTGTGTCTAGGTCATCTGCCTCATCTTCCTCATCTCCCTCTTGCTCTTCCGGCTGCTCCTGCTCCTCCTCCCGTCACCCTTGTGGAAGAACCACCCATTTCGCCATGCATTGCTTGTGCTCCAATATCCTCCTCCTCTTCCAGTTCAGCCCCCACAGGGCTCATGTGGCCATGAGATGCAGACTCCACATCTCCAGTCCTCTGACCAGCCAGGTTGAAAAGCATCCTTTCCAGGATGTGAATCAGTGGAATGATGTTGTTCATCCCGTAGTCCTGGCGACTGACTAATAAAGTGGCCTCCTCAAAGGGAACAAGCAAACGGCAGGTGTCACACATGAGCTGCCACTGGCTAACATTGTAGTTACACAGGGGAGTACCTCTGTCCGCTTGGATCATCAAGAAATCGTTTATGGCCTTTCTCTGTTCGTACAGTCGGTCCAATATATGGAGGGTTGAATTCCAACGGGTGGAAACATCGCATATCAGCCTATGTTGTGGGAGGCCGTTCTGCCGCTGCAGCTCAAGGAGGGTGTGCTTGGCGGTTACGAGTGGCTGAAGTGCATGCAAAGTTTCCTTGACATTTTTAGGATGTTTTGCACATGGATGGAACACTTAAGGAAACGCTTGACAACCAGATTGAACACATGTGTCATGCAGGGTGCATGGCTCAGCCCTCAATGACGCAGCGCTGACACCATGTTCTTCCCGTAGTCAGTCACCATGATTTCTATTTTAAGTTTTCTTGAAGAAAACTAGGATTCGATTTCTTGATTGAGGACACAGAGCACTTCCTAATCTGTGTGACTCCATTTGCCCAGGCAAATGAGGTGTAGAACAGCGTGACACCGCTGTGCCCTGCACATGTGGTATGCTGGAGGAGCACTGTGAATTGTTCCTGCAGTGGAGGATGAGGACACAGTGGAGGATGAGGCGGACATTGTTGCAGGACCAACAGCGTGAGAACGTGGAGACAGAAGCTGTGTCACCTGTCCAAATTGCTGATGTGTCTGGGCAGGAACCACATTAACCCAGTGGGCCGTAAAGGACAATGTGTGTCCACACGTTGGCGCTGCCGTGCACTTTGGCAGACACCGACAGGCTCAAGGACTGGCCCACCTTCTGTTCTACATATTTGTGCAGGGCTGGTACTGCCTTTTTGGCAAAGAAATGACGGCTTGGGACTCTCCACCTTGGCTCGGCACAAGCCATCAGTTCTCTGAAAGGTGCAGAGTCCACCAATTGGAAAGGGAGTGACTGCAGCACCAGCAACTTGGACAGGAGCACGTTCAGCTTCTGCACTGTTGGATGAGTGCACGCATACTGTTGTCTCTTAGATATAGATTTTGTGATCGATTGCTGACACAATGACTGACTAGGAGGAGGAGGAGGAGGAGGAGCATCACAACCAGCAGATGATGGGAAGGACACACAGCTTCCTTCAGCTGAGGTGGTGGAGCCTTGACTGCCTGAAATGGGGTGCATGCCACTGGGTGCTGCAGCAGTTGCTGCGTCAGGCTGGACCACCACATTGGAGCTATGGCTCTCCCAGGTCACTTTATGGTGATGCTGCATATGTTGATGCAGGGCTGTGGCACCCTGGCCACGCTTCACCTTCTGCCTACAGATTGAACATATGGCCATATTCACCTCCCCCGGCGACTTAACAAAAAACTGCCACACTGCCGAGTAGGTGATTTTACCCCCAACACTCCGCACTAACTGACTTCTACCGCCACTGCCTCCTTGAACCCCTGCACTACTGCTTTCCGGACAGGTAGGTTCCTGCGAAGCGGGTAGTCTACCCCGGGCATTTTTGACTCCCGACCTCCCACTGCTGACTCCCCCACTGCCTCATGCACAAGCTGCAACCCTCTTCTCCGGATGATGATGAAGCCCCTTCGTCACCCGGCTCCCAATTGCGATCAGCTACATGGTCATCCACTACTGTCTGCAGGTCACTGATGTCCTCCTCAACACCAGTTCCCACGCCACTCTCCTCATCACTACTTGTCCACCTACCAGAGGAAGTGGCGGATGTCTCATCCACATCTTGGCTGAGCAGTAGCTGCTGACTGTCCTCTAGTACCTCCTCCTCACTGTATAGTGGATCTGAGCCCACAGCATAGAGTAGTTCTCTGGCTGAGGGAACAGAAAAGGACAGAGGCAGGTTGAGGACAGGTGAGGGCACAGAGCCTGCTGCCGGGCCATGCCAAGTAAGGGTTGTGTCTGACAAACCCACCGACTCTTGGCTGGGGGTGTCTGATGGGACTTGGGATGAAGTGGATGACCGACTCAACCAGTCTACAACCGCTGGGTTGCTGGTCAAGACACAACCACTACTTGACAATGGGAGCTCAGGCCTCAGTAAGTGACTCCTGCTGCCACGCCCCCTTACTCTGCTGCCACGCCCCCTTACTCTGCTGTGACCTGTGCCTGCGCCAGAAACATTTAGGCCTGTGTCCCTCCCCTGTGCAGGGCCTGTCGCTTCTCTGTCTGACATACTGTTATATCAAAAAAGTAAATGAAAAGGAAATTAATACAGGGCAAAATGGCCTGTAATTTTCTACCTACAACACACAACGGCAAATAAGCCCCTTATTTGTTTCCACAATAATAAACACCTTTAAAAAGGCATAACAGATTACTGCAGAGATTACTGGATAAGAATTCAGTTTTTATGCCACTACTGTACTGCAAAAGGTTTGTAATGTTCTCCCTTGCACACACAGGTATGATCTATGGCAAACCTGCAATGAACAGCAGTATAATGGCAGTGTGATGATGAGAGACCCCCAGTTAAGTATTTCTACTGTGATATATTACTACCGGTCCATATTATTACTACACAGGGCCAGGTTGGTGCCTAGTATCAAAGCTAGTTTGGATACAGGAGGGGGGGTCGGGCTGTGTTGTGCCCAGACCCTGTGTAGTCCCATGTAAAGCCCAATTAACATACCCTTGTCACACTAATCATCTCCACAGGGGTTCCCTGCAGAGCAGTGGAATTGCCAGAGCAGATGGAGCCAGCTACACATCAAAAATATTATGTTTTTATGACCATATCTCCACCGGGGAACCTCTTACAGACGCCCCGATAAATTCCCCAAATGTGTCAGGTCAAGGCGTACGTTTAAAGGTCAAACTAGTCACGGTTCAAAGCCCAGAAAAGGTCCAGACACTGATCTCCTTACCCAAAGGGGATTGGGGTGTCATCCTTGGGGTCTATGCGGTGGGGATCTCGCCACGAACCCTATGATACCGCCGGCCCGACTCTACTGTCATCGGGCAAGAAACCATAATAAAATATGATTCTGATGGATTTAGAAAGGAGGGTGGAGCTCCTCCTTCTGGTGACATCACTTAGAGAGGAGACCAGTTTAGTTAAAAGTGCTCAGACCAGGGGGGTCTTGTGTCTTTTGTCCTTGTTGTCTTTTGTTGTTGCTGAAGGAGGTGGGTGAGCAGGTCATGGTGCAGACTTCAAACATGTGGCCTACCATGCAGTCTAGCATTGAGGGCTAAGACTTTTTGTTATCCTGGAAGAGATGTAACAGCATGTAGGAGACACATGCTATGTAACTTGCTTAAGGAAGAACCCTGAAGCCTACCAGATGGGATCAGAGAAACAGACTATCTACTTATTCTGGTAACCTTCTATAGGTATTTTGTTCTGCTGAAAGCCACCCGGATAGCACTGCCCAAATCTAGGGGGTGCTGCCACTGAAATAGCATATACAGACGCATGCTTTTGGACTGCTTTTAATTACGTGCCCTGAGCTCAACATCCGGAGCCCAGAGAACTAATCACAGGCTTGTGTTGGTAATATTTAGCAGCAGTATAATGGCAGTGAGTGCAGCAAGGTGTAGTACGATTGTTGCTATTATTGACACTGCAAACACCCCAAATGAACCCTGTTCTGCTTCAATACTCTTCTGTAAATTCCTCCATATCCTTTCCCTACATTTCTAAGGCTCTTTCCCTGAACTTCTAGCAATTTTGAAGTTATTTCTACCACTTTCCCTAGCGCCTGCCGACGTCTCTCCTTGCACTAAGTACAATGTGAAATGACTGAACCTAAAATGGCAGAGGGTATTTATAGGGCTGTGACATCACAGGGCTATCTGGCTGCTGATTAGCTGCACACAGGGCATTGTGGGTGATCCCGCGTTCCCAGAGTCCCTTGCCCCTTGTCCTAACATGTGCAGCAGCCATTTTATTAAAAAATGCGATTCGATACATCGAAGCGTGAGGAAATCCGGAATCGAGGCGAATCCAAGATTTCCTGAAATTTTGATCGAATTGCACTTTGTCAACTTCGATTCGCTCATCTCTAATCATATATAGAACATGACAACACTAACTATAGTCTATCATTACCTCATAAAGTACCTGCAATATAACCTTAACGTGACATCTTATATAGAACATGACATCACTAACCATAGGTCTATCATTACCTCATAAAGTACCTGCAATATAACCCCAACGTGACATCATATATAGAACATGACTTCGTCAACCACCAGCCTCATCATTTCTGCTGCATAAAGAATTCTGGAGATTCAGGTGGACTGGAGTCACAAATGAATACAATGCAAGTAACATTGTTGCTCATATAATATACTGTTAAAATGAAGTCAGGTAATTTGTGTCCGGCACATGTTGAGAGAACGCCTTGCAGGAAATCTCCTGCACATATGACCACTTAGGGGATGTAGACAACATCTGTCCACCTAGCACCCCCTTCTGTTATCCAGACTAGAGAGCAGCTTTCTCTGGTGGACTCAGGATAATGAATGGACCCTCAGTAACACGACATTACCTGGACAATGGATGCCCAGCCCCCCAACAATATCACTGATTGCCAAAGCAGAAGATTCCCATGAGTGGTGAGGAAAGGCAGGTGTGACTCCAGGGTATAATAATAATTCATAGGTGATGAACCCTAAAAATCTGTTTGACCAATCCTGAGATTTTTGGAAATTTTTTGGGGAAACAGTGGTGGCCCAGGAAATTTTTTTAAGATGGACTAAAAAAAAAGTTCTAGAGGTGGCCCAGGAAAAAGTGAAAGGGTGGGCCAGGAAGACTCTGCTGATATTCAGTGGTGGACAACACTGCAATGGACAACCAGCAGCACAACCTCCGTCCAACAGATGGAATATCTCTACTGTGCCGAACACAGATGAGCAAACCGATTCATGATGAGACGGATTCTACCGGAATTTTCCAAAACTTTAGTATTTTTAACAAACTGAAACTTTTGTGATTTTTATTGGGCAGAGTGAAATGTTTGCCTGGAAATGTATAAAGCAGGTAAGTGCAGAGGAGAAGGAGGATGACAAAGTCACGGGGACCTCGGCATTAACTAAAGAACTGACGCCCTCCAGGGTGCCATAAATTGGGTTTAGTTAGTTTACTAATTGTCCATACAGAGAAGGTTTTCAGTCTGAGTTATATCTTCATGTAGATTGTCACATATATTACTCATCGCTGGAGATTCCATATATAGTAGGAGAGAACTATATAAGGAATATAAACGTGCGCTGGTCATGTATACAAGATACTAGCAGAATCTGCAAGGAAGATGAAGGCACATTATATACATTATATACAGTGACCTTATATAGAAATATATCACAGGTTCTTCCTTATGTAAGGCAAATAATTCCTGAAATCTTGTACGTGTCTTATATGCAGAGATCAGTAAGCACAAGAGTCAGAAAAAGAACTTTTCCAGGAATCCTCATTGGACAGGTCCCTCCTTCTATTCATACTTGGGAGGATTAGTATCCGATATAAGGACTTACCTAAAGACACAGAGCAATAAATGTCTGTATGGGGATACAGCTATATGGTCCATACAGAACTGGTAGAATTCCAGGATGTATACTCTGGATAGATAATGACACAACTGAAATAAAGTATAATCTGATCACCATTGATCCCCTCATCTACCGCACCATTGATCCCCTCACCTACCACAGTATTTATCCTCTCATCTACCGCATCATCGATCCCCTCACCTACCGTACTATTGATCCCCTCACCTACCACACCATTGATCCCCCTCACCTACTGCACCATTTTAACCTCACCTACCACACCATTGATCCCCCTCACCTACCACACCATTGATCCCCTCACCTACCACACCATTGATCCCCTCACCTACCACACCATTGATCCCCCTCATCTACCGCATCATCGAACCCCTCACCTACCGTAGTATTGATCCCGTCATCTACCGCACCATTGATCCCCTCACCTGTCTTCACTTTATCTGAAAATTCTGCTGTTTCCACCATCTAATAGATCTGTCCCTGATATCTCCATTGCAGTCTCTGGCCTTACCATAACTCCTAGGCAGTATGCCCGCTGCCTCGGGGTTTTGTATGACTCAGACCTTTCCTTCACCCTCCATATCCAATCACTCGCACGCTCATGTCATCTCCCCCTCAAAAACATCTCCAGAATTCGCCCTTTCCTTACCACAGATACACTAAAGACACTTATTGTTGCGCTGATTCACTCTCGCCTTGACTACTGTAACTCCTTACTAATCCGTCTTCCCCTTACTAAACTCTCCCCTCTACAATCTATACTGAATGTGGCGGCGGCCAGGCTCATCTATCAGTCTAGATGCTACAGCGAGGCCTCCGGTCTGTGCCGGTCACTACAGCGAGGCCTCCGGTCTGTGCCGGTCACTACAGCGAGGCCTCCGGTCTGTGCCGGTCACTACAGCGAGATCTCCGGTCTGTGCCGGTCACTACAGCAAGGCCTCCGGTCTGTGCCGGTCACTACAGCGATGCCTATGTCACCCCTGCTACCTCTGATGCCATTCCTGCTACCTCCTATATAACCCCTGCTACCTCATAGATTGTAAGCTCTTGTGAGCAGGGCCCTGAGTCCCATTGAGTGAACTATTTCTCTGTAATGTATCTTTTTGTCTGTATTTGAACCCTACAAATTGTACAGTGCTGCGTAATATGTTGGTGCTATATAAATAACATGTACATTACAGTATTATAATCCTAGGAGCCCTGACAGTGTCATACACTATGTATTATAAATATATAGTCCTAGGAGCCCTGACAGTGTCATACACTATGTACTATAGATATATATTCCTAGGAGCCCTGACAGTGTCATACACTATGTATTATAGATATATAGTCCTTGGAGCCCTGACAGCGTCATACACTATGTATTATAGATATATAGTCCTAGGAGTCCTGACAGTGTCATACACTATGTATTATAGATATATAGTCCTAGGAGCCTGACAGTGTCATACACTATGTATTATAGATATATAGTCCTAGGAGTCCTGACTGTGTCATACACGATGTATTATAGATATATAGTCCTAGGAGCCCTGACAGTGTCATACACTATGTATTATAGATATATAGTCCTAGGAGCCTTGACAGTGTCATACACTATGTATTATAGATATATAGTCCTAGGAGCCTTGACAGTGTCATACACTATGTATTATAGATATATAGTCCTAGGAGCCTTGACAGTGTCATACACTATGTATTATAGATATATAGTCCTAGGAGCCTTGACAGTGTCATACACTATGTATTATAGATATATAGTCCTAGGAGCCCTGACAGTGTCATACACCATGTATTATAGATATATAGTCCTAGGAGCCCTGACAGTGTCATACACCATGTATTATAGATATATAGTCCTAGGAGCCCTGACAGTGTCATACACCATGTATTATAGATATATAGTCCTAGGAGCCTTGACAGTGTCATACACTATGTATTATAATAATAATAATAATAATAATAATAATAGTCCTTTAATAGTCCCACAGTGGAGAAATTCAGTGTGTTACAGCAGCAAAGATAAGATAAGATAAGCAGATACAAATACAACATGTACAGGAATGTACCAAGGTGAGAGGCATTACATTAATAGCAGACAGACAGATAAGACGTGGCAGAGGGGGGGGGGGGGGGGATATAACAGGCAGAGAGATATTTCAGTTCTCTGTGTGTAATGATCTCCGCTTAGGTCGGTGTTGGTTGTACAGCCTAACCGCGGTGGGGAGGAAAGACTTCAGATAGCGCTCCTTCTCACACCTAGGGTGGAGCAGTCGGTCACTGACAGTACTACCCAGTGCTATCACAGTCTCATGCATGGGATGGGACTTCTTCTTCTGCATGGAGCTCACCACGGACAGTATCCTTCTGTTACCCACCACCTGCACTGGGTCCAGTGGGCTCCCCAGGACAGAGGTGGCCCTTCTAATCAGCTTGTCAAGTTTATTTCTGTCCCTGGTTGATATACTGCTCCCCCAGCAGGCCACTCCAAAGAAGATGGCTGATGCCACTACCGAGTTGAAGAAAGTCCTAAGAAGTGCCCCCCGGATTCCAAAGGCTCTCAGCTTCCTAAGCAGGTAGAGCCTGCTGTGGCCCCTCCTGTACAGGGCCTCCATATGATCTGCCCAGTCCAGCTTATTATTAAGGAGCAAAACGGGTCAGTATCAGTAGAGGACGTCAGAAGTAAAATCAGAATAGAAATGCGTAATCCAGAAACAGGCAAAGGGTCATAAATCCGAGCAAGCAAGTCACAGGCAATATCAGCAAACAATAGAGAACCCAAAAACAAGCCAGGGGGTCAGTATGAAGCAGACAAGACAATCAGATAAAGATCCAAACTAGGGAGTTAACAACAATCAGTTATCGGCTGTGTCAATAGGGTGGGATCTTATATAGTTAACACTTTTGTCAGGAGGGCGGGGTCTTATATACGCCTCCTCAGCTGCTAATTAGATCAATCCAGGAAAATACTGTAGATCTTCCCAGGTTGACACAGTAACCTTAAAAGTGAAGCAGGTGGATTGAGAATCCTGACACCAATAGTCTTAGGTCAGCCAGGCCTGGCATATCGCCCATTCCCACCACTAGGGGCTCTATCTTACCGGGCTACGCCATTGTACTGTTACCGTTTCTGTATTTGCATTATTCTTACTCAGTTCACAATTCTTTACCCTTCTTCAAATAAATCTGTCAAGTAGTTTTGCCCTTATCACTTATGAGTGTGTACGGAGCCCTGAGTCAACCCCTGGCATACCTGGAAGTGTTCACCCACCAAGATTTGGGTGGAGGCGCTGCGCCATGGTGAGGTGAGAACTACAACGCTCTCTGCCTCTGAAGGTCGGCCCAAAGGGGTCAATACTTACAAGTCAACAAAGTTGTGGTGTGCAATGAACATGGGGTCATTGGCAGATATGGAAATATTCGCCATTGTTCCTCCCATATAGCCATGAACCTTGTTGTGCGCATAGTTTCCATACGTCTTCCCATCTGATGGGTTCAGATTGCCTGGAAGGAGAAGACAGAGAAGCAGAAGCTGAATGGTGAATGGTGGAGGAACAGTCCTGGTAGAGGTCCTTCCTTAACCATGTACTTTACAATAGGACCCCGAACCTGGCTCACTTTTCTGCCTGGCTTCCACATTTCTTATTTCACTGGAGTAAGTGAAGGTTTTGTTGTGTGGTAGCTGGGAGGTGGCTGTCTTATGAAGATGGGGTAGAGAGTCAGATAGTGCAGCAACATTGAAGTATTGTCATGGGGGGACAGTTGGTGAGATGGCTGAGGACATCTGCGTGGGGCCCGGTGGGACAAGTAGTGACCCTGAGATCTCATGAAAGATTGCAGACCAGTCCCTACAACAATGAACTACTCTGATATACTTTATGGTCCTGCCGGAGCAAGTGCTCTGTGAGTAGAGGAGGTCCTGGACACTGCAAGTGGTTGTAGACCACATCCAGCCTCTAGATTTGTCTACACATGAGTGGAGATGCCCTGGAATAATTATGTGACCAGGGCCGGCGTTAGGGGGGGGGCAAACTGGGCAACTGCCCAGGGCTCCGTCCCCAAAGGGGCCCCCGGGACCCGAGCCTGATTACTCGGGATCCCGGAGTCAGGACGGCCATATTAATAACAGAAAGGGACCCAGCGTCATGTGCCGCAGGGTCCCTTTCAGATGTGAGTAAAAATAACAAACATTTTTACTCACCTGTCCTTGGCTTGGCGTTCGACGTCATCTTCCGGCGTTCCGGACATCACCGCTGAGGCCTGGCTACAGCGGTCACGTGGGGTGTGCTGACAGCGTGCCTCACGTAATCGCTGAGGCCCAATCACAGGCCCAATCAGAGGGGCCCCCCAGTATAATGCTCCAAAGTGACCCCACAGTATATAACATGCTCTCCAGAGGGCCCCCTCCCCAGTATAATGCTCCACAGTGGCCCAAAACAATATATATGCTATCCAGAGGGGGCCCCGTACTATAATGCTCCACAGGGGGCCCACACAGTATAATATGCTATCCAGAGGGGGCCCCCTAGTATAATGCTCCACAGTGGCCCTACACAGTATAATATGCTATCTAGAGGGGGCCCCCCAGTATAATGCTCCACGGTGGCCTCACACAGTATAATATCCTCTCCAGAGGGGACCCCAGTGTATGGGGAGGGGGCCCTCTGGAGAGCATATTATACTGTTTTGGGCCACTGTGGAGCATTATACTGGGGGGGCTCTGGAGATCATATTATACTGTTTTGGGCCACTGTGGAGCATTATACTGGGGTAACCTCTCTGGGCAGTATATTATACTGTGTGGAGGCCATTCTGGAGTATGTTATACTGAGTGGGGTCACTGTGGAGCATTATTTTGGAGGAGGCCATCAGCAGAGCATACTATATTGTGTGGCGCCACTGTGGGGCATTTTGCGGGGGGAACTAAGGAACATTATACTAGGGAGCCCTCTGAGGAGCATATTATACTGCGTGGGGCCTACTGTGGAACATTATACTGGGGGACGCTCTGGGGAGCATAATATATTGTGTGGGGCCACTGTGAAGCAAAATACTGGGAGGGGGGCACTGAGGAGCATTATACTAGTGGGGGCCCTCTGGAGAGCATATTATACTATGGGCCACTGTGGAGCTTTATACTGGGGGGAAGGGGCAGTGTGGGGAGCCGGTTATACTGTGTGGGGCCACTGTGGAGTGTATTATATTGTGTGGGGCTTTTCGGGAGCATGTTATACTCTGTGGGGCCATTGTAGAGCATTATTCTGGGGGGGACTGTGGGCAGCATATTATACTGGGGGGGACCACTGTGGAGCATTATACTGTGGGGGAGGGGCTCAAAATTCCTGCTGGCAGCCCTGTGTGCTATGTCTGTATCACAGCTCCCTCACTATATAATCTTGCACATACGTGTAGTGCCCCATGGCCATGTCATTCCCCATACAGTACTGTGCATGAGCTGGGCATGGAGTTATTGGGGCCTGCACAGTACTATAGGGGCTGACTATACTGGGAACATACTCAGTAACACCAGATAGTCAGCACATATGTAAGACTTCAGTGAAGGAGCCGCGGTGTAGGCTATTAGCAGGAAGCTGTTGGGTGGGGCCCCAGAACAAGATCCTCTGGTGGGCCTAAGGCCCTTCAGTCCGACACTGTATAACGGAGAACTATTATATATAAGGATGGGTTACTATATATAATTGGGAAACTTAAATATGAGGGGGTTATAATTATTATAAGGGGGAACTATTATTTATAAGATGGGCTATTATTTATAAGGGGGGAACTGTTTATAAAGGGGGTATAATTGTTAAGTGGGCTTATTTATAAAGGGGGCTATTAGTGATAATGGGGACTATTATCTATAAGGGTAACTATTATTTATGAGGGGGCTATTATTAATAAGGGAGTAGTATTATATTTACAGGGTGACTGTTACTGATAAGGGGGATATTACTGATACAGGGCCCTATTTATCATTTATAAGGGCACTATTACTGATAAGGGTGTAATATTATTTATAAGCAGGTGTTATAATAACTGATGACTGGGTGCAAAAATCTATTAGGTGGTACAAAGGTGCTCATTTGAATTGTGTGTGGTAAAATGGGGCTTGTTATTACTTTTTTGATGGCAGAAAGGAGGCGTTATTATAGGGGTTGCGACTGGAAGACGATGGTGTTGTTTGCATATCAGCGTTTGGGGCCCCGCTTTTAATTTTGCCCAGGGCCCCACTTTGTCTAAAACCGGCCCTGTATGTGACTTAAGATGGTGACCCTGCTAACTTGCTAGGCCAGTGCCTTCTGTGAGTTTAAGTGTGAGCTGTTTCTGAGTTTACAGACTGTACCTGTGATCATTGAGGACCACCAAGCTGTGTGCTGTGAATGTAACTGCCCACAGAATGTAACTATCGAGAGGTGGAAGCTGTTGCACTTTTTATCATATCAAGGGAAACTCTGTACAAGTGGAACCTTGTTGAGTGTGTATGAATCAATGCACCACCCTCAACTGGACTACCACATTAAGGGTCATGGGCACATCACAGAAACTCACCTTCTGACAAGTCCACGTGTTGAGATTTCTACATTCAAGTCTATGAAAGTTATGGAAAGAGTCAGACAACATGCTGTAACTGCTATAGACTTGGTCAGGGGATCGAGGACCTTCACTCATCCAAGAGGCCCCAGCACTCAGACTTTCATTACTCCTTTTCTCATGTCGTCTTATCCCACCTTGGAATCAATCTTACCTTCTAAAGCATTCCGGAAGCTGTAGAGAGACGATTTGTTATATGGGGGGGTGTCATAGTCCTTCCACTTCAGGAGGTTCAGTATATCTTGGTGGGTGGGCAGGCTGCTGTTTTCCTTTATACCTGGGCTCCTACGTAGACAGTCGTTGTAGGTATCGGTGACGGCGGACTTGCAGTAGGTGTTTGGGGGCATACTATTGCTGCAAACCATCTAAGAATCAAGTGAAAAAACACAACTGAGAATGGCGCAACCTCCAACATTACGTAGACAACCAGAATACTAGAAAGCTTCATTCTTGTCCCTCTCCTGGGAGTAAGATTATGTTTACACCAGTGACCAGGTCTGACCCAGCGCTCATGTGCCTCAAAGCAATGAATAACCCCAGATGTCCCCATCAGTCAGTAAATATCTCATAAACTTCCATCCTCCATCCATCTTTTCCCACGGTTTCTCCATTGTCCACTTCTATGGAGATCAGGACACGTGGACAGGCATTTTATGGCCAATAGTCATGTCCTTTGTCACCATGGCTGATGGTTGGAGCTCCATATCAACGTCCACCTTCTTTGCCTTTGTAGTTTTGTGTAAGAATGTTTCTGGGTCTCTTCTTAGCAGGTTTGTCTCTCTGGTTGGATGTGAAGTGAAAAATTCTGTTTCTCTCTATCAGGTCCTGAATATTTGGGGGAGGCCTCAGCAGCGGCCGCTGTATATAGCCCTGTATTCAGTAGTGCAGTCTGCTCTACTCATGTCAGGTTATAGGTTATTATAGGACTAGATAAAAGTCTCATACTCATGTCATAGATCGTGGACTTCAGTATACCAACAAACCAAGGGCTCTATACACCTACACGGCACACCATAGTGGGCCACCTCATGTATCACATGATTTATAACAACTACCTGATTGGCTCTTCAGCCACCTGCCAGGGTGATATCTGAATATGTCCTAGTATACTGCACATATACTATAAACCGAACAAACAGAAGGTGTAAAGAAAGTGTTTACCACCATATACTGTAATGTAGTAACCAACATAGTATCACATGTCAATAGGTCAGATCTGTGGGGGTCCGGTGTCAAGGCCCCCAACAATAGCCAAAATATCAAGGGCAGGAACGTTGACATGTCAGACGTGTGTAGAATTAGGCAGATACCCTCTATAGAGTTGTTCCCATCTTATTGCGGTGACACTTCATGTCACTAAGGTAGCATTATAGTGTGTAGGGCATTACGAGGGAATTATACTGTGTGGGGGCACAAAAGAGGCATCGGACTGTATGGGGGTCACTAAGTGGGCATCATATAATGTTAAGGCCCCTATGGGGACTTATACTGTGTGGGGGCTACTAATTGGGTACTATTCTGCATAGGGGCACTAAGGGAGCATGAGACAGTGTGGGGCACACTAGGAAGGTATTCTAATGTGGAGGGAACAATAAGAGAGAATTATACTGTATGGAAGACACTAAGCTGCATAATACTGTGTGGGGACACTAAGGGTCCATAATACTCTGTGGGTATCACTAAGGGGGCATTATACTGGGCATGGCCACTACAGGGGCTTTATACTATGTGGAAGCCATTAGAGGCTTTATATTGTGTGGGGACACTTTGGGTCATCATCCTGTGTGGAAGGGATAAGCAGGCATTATCACTGTGTTATACAAAGGAGGGCATTATTACTCTGTGGGGGCAAAAAATGACTAGGTGAAAAAGGGCAGAGTCAAATGGGATATGGGCAGGGCTAGGGTCATGGTTTAACACAAGAATTTAGCCACAGCACACTGTCTGTGCCACCAAATATCTCTGTACTTGTGCCCTCTAAAGTTGGGATGTAAGTCTAAGTGGTGGGATGACCATGGCTCTGTGTGTATGGTAATTTCTGTCTAATTCAGACTTTGCATCTCCAGTCGTAAACCTTACCACATGGGAAATTCTTCAACACTTGTGTCCTGAGTTGTGTGATTGAGGTGTCGAGACCATTAGACCCAGATGACACTCACCCTCCAGAAGGAGAAGCAAGAGCTATTCAGAATTTTTCCTTCCATATCATTTCTGCCCAGGAACTCATCGGTGCAGATGGAGCAATGGTCATCTTGACTCCAGTCATAAAATGGGAGAGCAAAGTCCTCGTCTCCAGTCAAGATCTGTATCTGTCTCTCCAAGAAGAGGAGCAGACAACGGTGCCAGGGGAGGAACGCGGGTCCCTGGTGGGCAAAGTTACGTTTAGAGTCCAAAGAGCAATTTATATAAATGGGCTTCATGGCATAGTGGTGTATCCATACAAACAGGTCATATATGGAGGCATTCACAAACTGAAATGTCCCGGGGTCGTCCCTGTCAAGGGTCACCAGGATGACATAGTCTCTACTTGTGGTGTACTTGGTCAGATTCAGATACCTGATGAACCTTTCCCTTTCGGTCACATTCAGCTTCCGGATCTCCTTCCTAACCAGAGTCTTCTTCCGCTGGCATTTCTCTCCATACAGGCCATACTTGCATTCTCCACAGTCGTAACCTGTATAATTTCCTTTACATTTGCAGTAATACTTATAATAACCTGTAGGCCAGTTCAGGCGGTCATCGTGGCAATGATTTCCCCCACGAGGAGCCTCCGAGACTTGGCTGCATGCCGCAATATGTTTAATGGGGCATTCTCCACGCCCAGCATGCTCACCACAGGGGCTTCCTTTCCATGGGGGGCAGCAGATTCTACTCTTTAATGCCAAGTCTGTGGTGCAGGCCCTGGGGAATTGCCCGTGTACTGCAGAGAAGCCAAGGACAAGGACCAGAGGGACGATGAACACCCGAATAATAGATCTAAGAAATATGGTGCGGTCATCTATGCAAAGGGCTCCATGAAAGATGAAAATCTGCAAGAGAAAGATAAGAAGAAATTGGTATCAGGCCCCAAAACTATGGCAAATAGACCCTAGACCAAAGTGGTGACTACACCTGGGAGAAGCTTGAGGGACATCAAATGCTGGACAGTCACAAATGGAAATGTGCAAACCTTTCAAAACATGCTTCAGGGTTGGCGTCCCAGAAGAGACCACAAATACAGTTCAGGTCCAAACTCTGATCTGAAAGTGCTTTATAAAGTCAAGTCTGAACCTCCAAGAGTTCTTAGGAATCTATAGAGAACCATTCTAACGCTTTAACACAAACAAAACCTTAGTAATGTCAAGGAGACAGCCGCAAATACAGCAATGGGAAAACACATGGCAGTCGGTGGCAACAAATACCCAGACCTCCTATATATCTTCAGTCTGAAGTAGAGAAGAGCAATGTGATAAAGATTTGTTTTGTTTCGAGTTTGGCTCGATTTATTTTATGAGCCACGGCTTAAATTGGCTTAATACATAGTGTATGACACTGTCAGGACTCCTAGGACTATATATCTATAATACATAGTGTATGACGCTGTCAGGGCTCCTAGGACTATATATCTATAAAACATAGTATATGACACTGTCAGGGCTCCTAGGACTATATATCTATAAAATATAGTGTAACACACTGTCAGGACTCCTAGGACTATATACAGTATCTATAAAACATACTGTATAACACTGTTAGGGCTCTTAGCACTATATCTAAAAACATACTGAATGACACTGTCAGGGCTCCTAGGACTATATATCTATAAACCATAGTGTATGACACTGTCAGGACTCCTAGGACTATATATCTATAATACATAGTGTATGACACTGTCAGGACTCCTAGGACTATATATCTATAAATACATAGTGTATGACACTGTCAGGGCTCCTAGGACTATATATCTATAATACATAGTGTATGACACTGTCAGGGCTCCTAGGACTATATATCTATAATACATAGTGTATGACACTGTCAGGACTCCTAGGACTATATATCTATAATACATAGTGTATGACACTGTCAGGGCTCCTAGGACTATATATCTATAATACATAGTGTATGACACTGTCAGGGCTCCTAGGACTATATATCTATAATACATAGTGTATGACACTGTCAGGGCTCCTAGGACTATATATCTATAATACATAGTGTATGACACTGTCAGGGCTCCTAGGACTATATATCTATAATACATAGTGTATGACACTGTCAGGACTCCTAGGACTATATATCTATAATACATAGTGTATGACACTGTCAGGGCTCCTAGGACTATATATCTATAATACATAGTGTATGACACTGTCAGGGCTCCTAGGACTATATATCTATAATACATAGTGTATGACACTGTCAGGGCTCCTAGGACTATATATCTATAATACATAGTGTATGACACTGTCAGGGCTCCTAGGACTATATATCTATAATACATAGTGTATGACACTGTCAGGGCTCCTAGGACTATATATCTATAATACATAGTGTATGACACTGTCAGGACTCCTAGGACTATATATCTATAATACATAGTGTATGCACGCAGGCCCTAGGACTATATATCTATAATACATAGTGTATGACACTGTCAGGGCTCCTAGGACTATATATCTATAATACATAGTGTATGACACTGTCAGGGCTCCTAGGACTATATATCTATAATACATAGTGTATGACACTGTCAGGGCTCCTAGGACTATATACTATAATACATAGTGTATGACACTGTCAGGGCTCCTAGGACTATATATCTATAATACATAGTGTATGACACTGTCAGGGCTCCTAGGACTATATATCTATACACATACATAGTGTATGACACTGTCAGGACTCCTAGGACTATATATCTATAATACATAGTGTATGACACTGTCAGCAGGCTCCTAGGACTATATATCTATAATACATAGTGTATGACACTGTCAGGGCTCCTAGGACTATATATCTATAATACATAGTGTATGACACTGTCAGGACTCCTAGGACTATATATCTATAATACATAGTGTATGACACTGTCAGGGCTCCTAGGACTATATATCTATAATACATAGTGTATGACACTGTCAGGGCTCCTAGGACTATATATCTATAATACATAGTGTATGACACTGTCAGGGCTCCTAGGACTATATATCTATAATACATAGTGTATGACACTGTCAGGGCTCCTAGGACTATATATCTATAATACATAGTGTATGACACTGTCAGGGCTCCTAGGACTATATATCTATAATACATAGTGTATGACACTGTCAGGGCTCCTAGGACTATATATCTATAATACATAGTGTATGACACTGTCAGGACTCCTAGGACTATATATCTATAATACATAGTGTATGACACTGTCAGGACTCCTAGGACTATATATCTATAATACATAGTGTATGACACTGTCAGGACTCCTAGGACTATATATCTATAATACATAGTGTATGACACTGTCAGGGCTCCTAGGACTATATATCTATAATACATAGTGTATGACACTGTCAGGGCTCCTAGGACTATATATCTATAATACATAGTGTATGACACTGTCAGGGCTCCTAGGACTATATATCTATAATACATAGTGTATGACACTGTCAGGACTCCTAGGACTATATATCTATAATACATAGTGTATGACACTGTCAGGACTCCTAGGACTATATATCTATAATACATAGTGTATGACACTGTCAGGACTCCTAGGACTATATATCTATAATACATAGTGTATGACACTGTCAGGACTCCTAGGGCTATATATCTATGAAACATAGTGTATGACACTGTCAGGGCTCCTAGGACTATATATCTATAATACATAATGTGTGACACTGTCAGGGCTCCTAGCACTATATATCTATAAAACATAGTGTATGACACTGTCAGAACTACTAGGACTATATATCTATAATACATAATGTATGACACTGTCAGGGCTCCTAGGACTATATATCTATAATACATAGTGTATGACACCGTCAGGGCTCCTAGGACTATATATCTATAGTACATAGTGTATGACACTGTCAGGACTCCTAGGACTATATATCTATAAAACATATTGTATGACACTGTCAGGGCTCCTAGGACTATATATCTATAATGCATAGTGTATGACACTGTCAGGGCTCCTAGGACTATATATCTATAATACATAGTGTATGACACTGTCAGGACTCCTAGGACTATATATCTATAATACATAGTGTATGACACTGTCAGGGCTCCTAGGACTATATATCTATAATACATAGTGTATGACAATGTCAGGGCTCCTAGGACTATATATCTATAATACATAGTGTATGACACTGTCAGGGCTCCTAGGACTATATATCTATAATACATAGTGTATGACACTGTCAGGACTCCTAGGACTATATATCTATAATACATAGTGTATGACACTGTCAGGGCTCCTAGGACTATATATCTATAAAACATAGTGTATGACACTGTCAGGGCTCCTAGGACTATATATCTATAAAATATAGTGTATCACACTGTCAGGACTCCTAGGCTATATACAGTTCTATAAAACATAGTGTATGACACTGTCAGGGCTCTTAGCACTATATATCTAAAATACATAGTGTATGACACTGTCAGGGCTCCTAGGACTATATATCTATAAACAGACTATATATCTATAATACATAGTGTATGACACTGTCAGGACTCCTAGGACTATATATCTATAATACATAGTGTATGACACTGTCAGGACTCCTAGGACTATATATCTATAATACATAGTGTATGACACTGTCAGGGCTCCTAGGACTATATATCTATAATACATAGTGTATGACACTGTCAGGGCTCCTAGGACTATATATCTATAATACATAGTGTATGACACTGTCAGGACTCCTAGGACTATATATCTATAATACATAGTGTATGACACTGTCAGGACTCCTAGGACTATATATCTATAATACATAGTGTATGACACTGTCAGGGCTCCTAGGACTATATATCTATAATACATAGTGTATGACACTGTCAGGGCTCCTAGGACTATATATCTATAATACATAGTGTATGACACTGTCAGGACTCCTAGGACTATATATCTATAATACATAGTGTATGACACTGTCAGGGCTCCTAGGACTATATATCTATAAAACATAGTGTATGACACTGTCAGGGCTCCTAGGACTATATATCTATAAAATATAGTGTAACACACTGTCAGGACTCCTAGGACTATATACAGTGTACACGCAGGCAGCTATAAAACATAGTGTATGACACTGTCAGGGCTCCTAGGACTATATATCTATAAAACATAGTGTATGACACTGTCAGGGCTCCTAGGACTATATATCTATAATACATAGTGTATGACAGTGTCAGGACTCCTAGGACTATATATCTATAAAACATATTGTATGACACTGTCAGGGCTCCTAGGACTATATATCTATAATGCATAGTGTATGACACTGTCAGGGCTCCTAGGACTATATATCTATAATACATAGTGTATGACAGTGTCAGGACTCCTAGGACTATATATCTATAATACATAGTGTATGACAGTGTTAGGACTCCTAGGACTATATATCTATAATACATAGTGTATGACACTGTCAGGACTCCTAGGACTATATATCTATAATACATAGTGT